>CAEGAE010002889.1:0-13923 GCA_903067095.1 Girardinus metallicus
CCCTGAAACAACGCGGTATCCTGGCAACGAGAATGATCCTTAGTATTTGACTAATAACAATTCAATATACAAGGTGGTCGGTGCTTGGCTGTGACTTACTCATGCAACTGATCCTATCCACAAACTTTATCTACCTACGGGGTCATAAAAATCAGCCACTGTCCACCATGAGAGTGAACTTGGCCAGTCCTAACCAAGGTTTACAACAGTCAAAACGCGATTTGGAGAAGAATTGTTTCTGATGTTTGTAAAGATGTTCCGATGCTTTAAAGTTAACATCCATATTCCCTGCTTCTTGCTCAGTCCAGTAAGCTCACACAAACTCATCAGTTTTTACCCAAAGCGCAGGGTCAGTATTGTACGGATTATCCGTGGTCATCGCTGCACCTGGCGAAGAAGTTCGCCCTTCTGCCGCCTCTGACTCTGACTAAAGGTCAGAGATCCAGGTTCTGGCGGACCATAGAACCGCTGTTAGCAAGGCTAACATCTAGAGAAGCGGAGAGGGACGATGGCTCTGTTCCATGTCCAATATGAGTTTTAAAAAACCCTGTTAGCTTGGATATTTTCTTCATCACCTCTCGGTCGCGCTCTTCTTTTTCTTTCGTTCCTGCTCTCTACTGTCATACTTTCTGTTGTCCGCCATCGTGAGAAATCACTCCCTGATGCTCCAAAGAGTAAGAAGCTTCCAACTTGGACCAATAATAAACAAGCATTCATGATGGATGTTTGCCAGAACAAATCAGACATTTTTTCAACAACACTGCCAAAATCCTCTTAGCCAGTGATAAAATTAAAGCATTCTGACTTTATTCATTCACAAATATACAAAGCATCTTTCGGGGCCCCCGAAGCGCCGGGGCCCCAGGTGGCAGCCCCGGGAAGCCCATGCTATAACCCAGGCTTGCTCTCTACCAAAAGCTGGACAACAAAAGTCTTCAGTCTGGTGCTTTGGTCTCAGCTAACCCTTTATTTGAAGGAAAATTTTGTTTACATAGACTTCAAGTGTAATTTATTTGTTGATTCTGTTGTTTTTTTTTTTATTTAAAATGTAATCCAGTTCCAGTACTAAATGTTCATTAGAATTTAAAGTTTCCTAAGAATGTGTTCTTGCATTATTATACCATTATATAACTTGAAAATGTTCTCAAAACAATAACCATTTGACAGCTGGCAGAACAGCTGTCAAATGGTTGTATGTTTGTTTACAATTTCATGTGAATTTGAAGTGAACTTTTTAAATTTTGCAAAAAAGAAAAAAAAAGTTAATTGCAATTCAAGGGAATTTCCATCTACTGCTTTGGAGCGAATCAACCTAAACAAAGCACAACTTAATCAGCGGTTGATGCTGCCTACAGCTGTACTGTAGATGTTGTAAACTATGGACCACACATCCCAAAAAGCTGGAGGTTTGACCTTGGAAATTTATAGTTGTGTTCCTCTAAAAAGCCACTGAAGCACCAGTCGATGGGAATAGGCCTGTTACAACAGCAAATTTTGCTGAATGACAAATTGTCCCATAAGTTATTGCGATAAACAATATTGTTGTTTTGAGATCATTTTCATCTAATGTAAAGGTGATGGCATAATAATGCAAGAACACATTCTCAAAGATCAAGATCAGAAGCCAAATTCAACAGCTATTTCATTCAAACTATTGTAAGAATGAAAATTGGAGTAATGAAAATGTATAATGTTTAAACTTTTTTCCTGAAAGGTGATGTGTAATTGTGAAAAGTCCCCAGATGGGGGAGAAAAAAAGAAGAAGATGGCTTGCTCAGGAGCTTTAAAATGAATACAAAGTATTAATTTTTAATCTAAAACTATACAGTACAGGAATACTTTGTAGTTTGGGCCATTTTTCACTTTTCTTTCAGTCATGGTTACTGGTTGTGTGATATTTGTTTTTGCTTTTTTGAAGAATAAAGTCAACAGAAAGAATCTAAACAATCCTGATTAAAAGTTTAAATAAGGTGGAAGTTTTGACATATAATAAGATACACAAGTTGATACAAATGGGTTGAAATGGAAACCATCCTCACCTATGATCCATTTGCTTATAACTAGAAGTTGTGAGGAAAAAAATATACTTGTTTGAAACTTAGTAGTTCAGAATATGGAAATATCCACCAGTGTTCTGTTCAGAATCGTTGGTAAAGAACATTTTAATGGACATTGTTATTTCAATTGTATTTACTTATTTATTCTCCTTTCTGTTAATTTCATGGGCTCTTCATTATTTGTTGCTCATATGGGGGTGAGGGTGGTGGTGTTTGTGGGCGGGGGCCGCTGAAATCCAGGACAGAAATAAGGCAATGTAGCTGTTTAAAGATGCACAATAAAATGCCCTGTATGGTTGAGTCATCAGACCAAAGCCGTTGCAATGGCAAAGCCACAAAAGCAGCCTGCTTACAGTCCACCAAGAAATTCATAGACAAGTCTAAAACTTCTGAAAAAAAGTAATTTTGAGTAATGAGACCAGATTTGAGCTGCATAAAAGAAACCATCCTCACTACATCAAATGTTATACCACTGAGAAAATGTTTCATCAGAGGTTCTGCAGAGGACAATCATGGATGGTCCAACATGAAAATATTCAAAAACACAAGGCCAAGCCAAACTAAAACACTGGTCTGTTTGTCAGAGAACCATTGATACAGGTGATTGTTGAGGTTCTGACCGAGCAGATCAGGGTGAACTGTGTTAAATGTTCTGGAGAAATCAAAGAACATGATCATCACAGCTATCTGCTTCGTCCAAATGACAGTTGGCTTGTTGATACAGTTTTTTGATGCCATTTAAACTTCAACTAAACAACAATAAGTAAGTTGCAAGGATTCCTGATATGTGCTTGTTTGAATACTCAGGAAGGCCAACAGGAGTCTCTTCAGGACATTGGGACAAGGCTAGATATCTTCTGCAGCTCTGGAACCTTCTCCTATGTCAGATTAAGGTTGAAGAATGCTGCAGAATCCCACAGAACTGCTCTGTAAAAGCCTCCGGGGCTTGGAAACTGATATCATCTGAAACTGGTGAAGTTTAGTCTCTCCCACTGCCTCTTCGCTTGACTTCTAAAGACAGATAGGTGGGAGGCGGAGGCAAAGGGAGCAGCAGCATCTCCTGATTTGTTGAAGACAAACATTTAAAACCACAAAGATCTATAGCTGAGGTGGAAGACAGAACATTTGAGGTGTGACAGGAAAGCTGTTGCTCAAGCCATCTATTGGAACATCTGCTTGGGTGAGAAAAGGATGTCGCTGAACTTCATGAACTGAACCCATTGAAGAATGGGTTCAGTTCATTTGCTGTGTCCAGAGTTCCATCTATATGTTCCTCCTTCTTCTTGAAGTCTGTGATTTTCTCTATCCCAGACATTTCTGTTAGCATTAAGAATCAGAATGCCTTCATTGTCATTATACAAAAGCACAGTGGAATTTGCTCTCTAGCTTCTGCCTGTCTTCTAGTTATCTATAATCTTAACTATAAGTTGCTTTATAGTCCTAAATAATTCCAGTCTCCCTCTTTAAATTTTCCTTTTTCTTGTTTAGCAATTTCTTTAGGTCACTGCTGGTCCAAAATTTGCTATTGGAAAAACATCTAGCTATTCTAGTAGGGATAGCGTTGTCTATAGTTCATATACATTTAGTCAGTCCCATTCTCTGCCATGACACTGATGTCCTTTCCATGTGGCTGACAAAGTGCATCCCAGTCTGTATCCTCAAAACAGACCTGTAGAACTTCTTCAGCCACCTTTTTGCAGTTTGTTCTGTTACATTTTGCCTTTGAATGAAGGATTTATATTTGGAGCAAAAAAAAGCAAGGTTGTCATCTGATTTTTTCAGAGAAGATCTTGCTTTAGAGATTGATAACTCTGACATTTGCATAAAAAAAACAACAACACTGTGTTTTCACTGGCGGAACAGCTGCCAAATGGTAGAAATGTTAGAAGTGCAGTAGAGAGTGAAGCATGAATAAAACTAACAAGTATTGCCACAAACGCATTGGAGTGGTGTGTCTGTAGTTAGCAGCAACTGAACTGAAGACATCAAATGCATGGTTTGCAAGAGCTGACAGAGGGATGTAAACAGTTCACAAAATAAAACGGAGGAACACTCTCGGTAAATGATGTGAACAAAAACTTACCACTAACAGTTCAAATGACACTTCACAGTAACATGTCATGGACGACACAATCTGTTGTTCACAAGCACTGCTAAATCAACCTCCTTTGCTCTTTCTTCTCCTTTTTAAACCTCTGTCTGCTTGTGTGGTCAGACAGTTTAGCAGAGAGAAACAGTTGAGAATAAGATCCTGCAGCCAAGTCTCACTGAAACATATAATACTGCATTCCTGGTAATCTGCCTGGATCTTACAGTTCATCCAAATTGTTTGCCAAAAGTCTCACTTTGCCCTTTATGATCGATGGTTTGAATTTCCCTCTTTACTCTCTCTTTTCTGCGGCTGTGAATGCACAACGCATGATTTTCACTTTTTCTGGACTGTAACTTAGGTATTATTCATCAGCTGCTCCCAGTAGTAAAAATAACCCACCTTGCTGCTATGGTTACACATCACAACAAATGTTCAAAAGTAAAAGAGTATCACCAAAAATCCTTCCAGCTGCACTACACCCAAAATCTGAGATTAGTTGTCCAAAAATGTACTGAAACAGAAAAAGAAGTTTTTAAAATGAAGAAATCTAAATGAAGGTAGCAGAGCTTCTCCAAATGCTGCCTCCTTGAGCAGTTCACTTTAACATCCAATCATATGTACCCTAATTAAGATAGTTTTTCGAATTGTTTAAATTTGGTTTTGAATTCAGGAATGCTGAGCAATCAAATCCCTGTTAAGACAGCAACTCTGAGGCAAAGTTCAAAGTTCATGACCTTTTCCAGCCAGGACAAACAGAGCAAAAAGAGCTGGCAGAACTCATGGCAGGATCTGAGAAAGTAACCACCTGGATGCACTCCTGGCTGCTGACACGGCATGGCTGTTTTCTGGCACCCAGTCTCCAGGCCTCCCTCTTAAAATATTCAAAATATTCAAAAATTTTTCCTGAAGTATGGCAAGTTTTAATTCAAGTCTAATATTGTTTTCATGATACATTCTTTTAATGCAATTTAAGATTACTGAGAGACAATTTACACTTCAGATGTATTTTAAAGATTTGAGAGCTAAACATTTATTTAAAAAGATCAATGTGATTTTTAATAAATACTGATGCCACCACAGGGTTTTGTGTAAACCACACAGAAAGCTTTTCATGGTGAACTTAAGAATTTTCAAGCTAATATTTTAACAACTTTGACATTTCTTACCACTTCGAAAACAACACTGAAAGACGGAGTAAAACATTGTGAGTGTTGAATTCGAAGACCATAAAACAAGAAACGTAATGAAGAACCTAATTTTACTGAGTAAAATTCAAAGGCTTTGAGCAATCAAAAGTACTGAAAGAGAGGGCAGCTGTGGCTACAATCAGTAGCTTGACATCATCAGCGTGTCAATGTGTGTGTGAATGAAAATGACTGATTTCATGTAAAGCATCTTTGCTAAGAACAAAGATTTAAATCAGCTGATTGGAAATTAATTACAGTCAAATAAAATATGGACAATTGTGGTTAGAAAACTTAAAGAGCAGAATCCTAACCCTAGCAGACAGACAATATTATTTTATTATATTCCCAGTGATGTTATCGTGCGTGTATAACACATGATAACATTTTGTATAAGAAAGTTCATGTGTAAGAAAATCTAAATAAATTAATATTTACTGATCCCATGCAAACGCTGTAATGCCATGAGGATATTTCCATCCAACGTTATACCAAACTTTACTTTTATTTCTACAATGTGATGGGGAGTTATTTTTAAATAAAATACAAAAAAGTGTCTGACAACAGAAATGTTTTTTTCTACACCACTTCTGTTTTTTATTGCTGTTTAAGTATTTTCAGCCAAGGAAAAATACTTAGACCAAATCCTAATTTCTAATCTGTGTGGGAAACCTGGATTAGTCTATTATGAATATAAAACCAAGTGTAGTACAAAGGAAATGTGATCAAATGGAGAAAAACCAAACATCAGGCAAAAACAGGAAGTGAAGCTAATAAATTTTACACACAGGAGTGGTGCATAAAGCTACCAATCTACATACTCTGTGACCTTTGGTTTTCTTCAGTGAAACTTTAGGTGTTCTACACATTCACAGCTTTCACAGTCAAGCAAAGCATGGAGAACATCAACGGTTTAGTGATGTTGTAGAGATTGGTGAGCTGAGCTACATGTATTAGCCTCATGCAGCCTGAGAACAGTTCTGTTTGAAAAGACAGAAAAACCTACTGATGTGTATTTGGAGCTATTTAGGAAAGTGTACATAGATTTGTTAACAAATCTGCAGGATTTTTTGCCCCAGTTGATGGAGTTGGTTTTACTTTATCAAAAACCAACTGAACAGATTAAGCACAGGCTTAATTAGCCCAGACAATGTCAGAATATGGACAGGTATTTTGCATTTAATTATGTTTCAAGGAAGAATATTGCCTGTCGCCGTTTCTAATGGTTAAAATATAAAAATTGGCAATAATAGGTATGACCATTGTGTTCCTAACCTCCTTTTATTCCAACCACTTATTAGTTAGATTCTTTATCAAGGATTATTGTTCAGCCAATTATGTGAAAATCCTACAAGAAACTTTTTTCTGATGTTGTCATTTTGTAGCTTGCAGTGAGAACAAAGAATAAATTTAGTCAATTCTGTAAAGGTAATCTATTTCTCTTAATTAAAATGTACCAACCATGCTTTTTTTTTGGTTTGTTTTATGCAGCATTGCACTGCTAATGCATGCTCATGCTGGGGGAAACAACACCCATTTTAATCTAAACTATTATTAACCATTTCAGCTAAACAGGCTGTGCCAACACACAGGAACTTTCTCAATATCAGAGATGAAGAACCATCATTTCCAGAACCACAATCAAAAACCCCAGCAGCAGCAAATGGGCTGGTGTCACACAAACCTCTGAGGAAGATGAGGGACAGAGTTTGCTTTGTTCTATAAAAAAAAAAATATATATAACAAAGGTCATTAATGCTGTAGAAAAAACTATAAAATAATCACTGAAACATGAAATGTCCTGGGCCTATATGATGTATGTGCATATATCAGTGTGTGGTTGTGTAGCTCATCCAGTAGTGATGGATCCAGGATTCAAACACTAGTTCTTCCTCTTCAGTCTGGTTTTAAACAGGTCAGCAGTTATACATGAAGTTAATAAAAGGTTTACTTTATAGCGACTCTGACTTTATGGTGCTGTTTAAATTAGGGGTGCACTGATTGTAGTTTTCTGGCCCATCACTGAACTTTAAAAGATGCAATTCTGATTTTTTGACTGAAATGGTACTAAAGATGGCAACAACGTTGCAAAGCTGGCAGACATGACCTGGTGGTCTGTCAGTCGGCCCTCTCTCACAGCAGAGCAAAAACAGGCTGTGGCAGATTTTCAGATATTTGCATAAGATTGGTTTCTCCTGCAAGTATTGGCTGATCTCCCAAAATGAAGGAACCCGTGTTGAATAGGTGCTTCATGCTTTCTTTCTTTTGCATTTGTTTATTTGATAACTCGGTTTCTAATCATCAATTGAAGATGACATCAACACTTAGTTTAGTTTGGAACGTATGAAGCCAGAGTGAGAAATGTCTCAGCAGAAGAACTCAAGGAAGCAGCAGGAGCAGATTGAAGCACCTAACTGTTGTTCCGGAGCAGACGGGTGTGTCAGCAGAGGCACGTTAGCAGCTGACAGCCACTACACGAAGAGCGCGTGCTCGTGCGCGCGGTGCTGATGCTACGCTATGCCAAACCCACCGAGCAGAAAGGAACGGCACGGCACGGCACGGAATGTGTTCCTGACGCACAGCGGGCTGAAGAGCCAAGCTGCTGTTCCCAAAGCACACAGCCACAACATCAAACACTAACGGTGCCTGGCATCGCTCCCCTCTGCTGCTGCCTGAATGACAATCTGCCGAACAATAGACCTGAGCGGAACGGCCCGAGGACGGACGGCGAACCCCGCGGGTGGTGATGGAGCCAAACCTGCAGATCAGATGGAGCAGAAGTGTTTATGTGGCCTACCTCAGCTTCAGAGTCAGAAAACAAAGGATGCTGCAGAAATTTTTCTCCGTCAGATCGGTGCGTTTGTTCGGCCCGACAGCGTCCAGTCCTCCGCCAGCAGCAGTGAGCAGCAGCGGCACTTCCTTCCGCCCAGCCTCTTCACAATCAGCGTCCTTTTCTGCGCAAGACTCCCACTCTTTCCCCTACAATTCTGCTTTCACTCTGTAGACCAGGGTTTTTACTCAAAAAAGCCACGCGAATGATAAAGGCGACAAAAAATTTGGTAAAAAATACTCCACAGTAGCCTTCTATTTGAAATTACTACGCAGGTCGTTTTTGACGCAATAAAAGTGTTTTAGTCCGTTTATTTTGTATAAAACTACGTTGCTTTTCAAATAGAAAGATGAAACAAACTAAGAATTAAAATCTTATTTGATTATTTACGCTCTTAGAGAGAAAATGAAGCTGCAGCTAAGTGCAATGGAAACCACCAAGTAAATACAAATGCATAAAAAATATTTTTAATTTTGATTTTATTTTGGAACATTTTCCCGTTCGGTGTTGTGATTTTAGCAAACCTAACGGAGAGCGGCTCAGACCCTGCAATGAGACACATAAATCCAGATGAAGGGGGGACCCCCCCCCCCACAAACTAAAACGGTTTAGTTTTTGCTCTAACTAAACCGTCCTGCTCTCACACACACTCTCTGCCTTTTGGATATATTGGAGCAGCTCTTTGCATGATGTTAAATTTCCTTGGATGTCGCTGGTTTTCAAGCTGTTTCCCCTTCCCTCCTGAATGGAGCGGCCCGTCCGTTAAAGGGCCAGTGCTTGGATTGTCAGCTGCAGCGTCTTAGGTCGACTGCGACAGAAGGTGATCTGCTTTAACTGCTGACGTCTGATCAGGTTTGTTTAGGTTTTATTTG
Organism: Girardinus metallicus; assembly: GCA_903067095.1. Lineage (NCBI taxonomy): Eukaryota > Metazoa > Chordata > Actinopteri > Cyprinodontiformes > Poeciliidae > Girardinus > Girardinus metallicus. Next base: position 9,036 of record CAEGAE010002889.1, read on the forward strand.
AAGGATGATTTATTTATACCCGAATAATAAAATAATATATTGAAAAATATACTGTTTGCTAAAAAAGTCAGTATATTAAAAATAAACGCATTATATATTCCAAAACATTCTAAAATATTTTAACATGGGGGTGAAACCCCTCCCCGTTTCTGATTAGTAACAGTCCAGCCCAGAACCAGGGTCTTTTATTGTCTGTTGAGTTTCTTTGGTGTCTGAATTTGATGCTACTTGCAAATAAAATAATAATCAGGGGCAACATCTGCTGTCCAGTAAACAGCAGTCACATCCTTCACTGCCATGCTTGTTGTGTTTTTGTTCCGTTGACCGGTTTTTTGACCGGCCCACAGGTGACGTAACGTTTGACGCAGACAAACGCGAACCGTTACCATCTGGGTTTATTCTGCGGTGCCGAGTTGAGCAGAGTTCCCGCTGTGGAAACACGCTTGAGAACCGGTGTTCTGACTATCTGTGCTACCTCGTCAGATTTTCCTACCGTAGCACGGACAGGTATGTCTATCTGTCGAGGTTACCCGTCTAAAACTTCTACCGTCATGTTTACAAACCGAAAACTAGCGTGTTGTGTGTTAATGTTAGATATTATCATTGGATAACATTATTTGAGTGACGAAACCGAAGCGTAGGCGTTATGCTTAGCTTAGCATTGGAACCATTTATATACACGACAAAACCACACAAATATCACCTCCATCAGAAGATCCTGTCCGTTTAAGATGAAGCTGTGCGCACTAATCTTTTTATTACAATATCCTACCTTTTAAAAAATATTTTAATTACAAAGGTGTTTGTAAGAATAAAACAGTATCAAACAGGTGAGAGAGGGATTTATTGGAATTAAATATCTACAAATACAGATCACCTCAAAGTCTTTTTTGCGTATTGATATGTTGTATGACTTTATCAAATGCAGCGCAGCCACAGTGTGTCACCGAACTGCGCAGGTCACTGAAATGACAGGATACAGCTGTTACACGGCTTCAATAAATCACATGATATCTACCAACATGTTATATTTACCACAATAAGTAATAAATGTGGTTTTGCGGGTTTCTTTATTGAGGACGACTGTTAACAGACAAGATATGAGAGCAACAATGAGCATCTCCGTTACACTGAATTCTCCTTGACCTGCTTCAAAATAAATATTTACAACTTGACTCAAATAAATTATTCCACCTTAGCTCACTTGTAGCACACAAACAATTACAGCTGCACTATTCTGTAAATGCTGGTAGTGTTGAGAATTTGGTTTGGGTTTGGGATATTATAAGTTAATAACAAAAACTATTTGAGTTGCACTTATTTCATAGAATTAGTTAACATTTGATAGTTGGTATCTGGTTCAAAACTGAATATTTGTGGACCTTTAACAGAATGGACTAGATATCCCATGATGCTTTAGATCTAGTAGAAGAAGAACTTGAAGTTAGATGAAGAAGAAAGAATTTTTTGGAGGTTTTTTTTTTCTCAGATAAAGAGCTATATTAGCTGCATACACTCTGTCGTATATCAGTATGTATGATTCGTTCATCCCTTTTATTCACTGAAGTTCGTCTGAATAATCCACCCGCCTCTTCTTGTCTTTGAATTAGTCGAATATACCACAGGTAGCTTACTCAAACTAACAAATGCTTGATTTATTTCAAATAGTTCTTTAAATTCAAGCAATCTGTAAGAGAGAAAATATCATGCATACATAACCAAGAACAAAATAATTATTTTACCACTCCTTTTCTTTTTGAAAAGGAGTAGGAAGAACACTTATTTAATCCTATGCATCTCAATTTAATGACTTACTTACAATGCCCTAATTATCAAAAATTTATAATTAAAACCATGTTATAATATTCATGTTCCTGTTCAATATGTGCTAAAGAGCCAACAGATAAATTATATGACATCGACAAAACGGTTACAAACTAACTCAGAAGACAAGAAAATCTACAGATACATAATAATAGTAATAATGACAATTTAAATAACAATCGGACATACAGCAACAGAATAATTACCAACTCTTATAAATTCTTCTTAATTTGCATTTAACCATTATACTCCAGGATAAACGGCTAATTTTCCTTACATTAGTAAGGAATTCTACACTACAATACATATGTTACTATAATTGAATTACTAATTTCAGAGTTGTAAAGAAAAAAGGTAGAACATCGTTACTGAACTTAAGTAGATTTTTAATTAGAAACACTTTAAGTGTCATGATCGGTTTCAGTCTCTGAACCCGCGTGCACTGAACACACTCCGGAGACAGGTAAGGTTTGAGGGGTTTTATTACTAAGACAGAAAGTCCAGTACGTCCAACTGTCCCAGGTAGGCGTAATCCAGGAGGGGGAACGGAGGAACACGACCTTGGGACCCAGGAGTGTGTTGCCGATCGGAAGGCAGCTGAGGGTTGAACTGGCGGAGAGGTTCTGGGGCTTGAATCTCCAAGCAGTCATCCACAGGGGTGTCAAGGGGTCCAGGTCAGGCCGCCAGGAATCAGGCAGGTTGGGGGTCCGAGGTTTTCCGGAAGATTACCTATGAAGAGGCACACAGGGGGAATTACTCAAGGAACTGGTTGGTCGGAGGTGAGCTCACCAATATTTGGTACCATTGCGGGCTAACACTCTGGCATTAGAGTGTCGGCTGCTCCCTCCAGATATACACCTCCAGATAGCGGTAACTAGCTGCAGGTGTGTAGAAGAGCAGCCACAAGTCCACGTCCTCCAGGATGTCCCCTGATGGAGAAAGGTGGAAACAAACCCCCATAAGTCCTCCCCAGAACCCCAACATTAAGGTTCTAGGATTTGCAGCCTTAAATCAATAAATTGTGCAAAAATAAAGTTGTCCCCAATGTTAAGCTTTAGCCATCAATGGTTATCGTTCAGTTTGATGTTTAACATTCAGTGTTAGTTAAATATCCGGAATGTTTAACTTTATCGTCAATGTTTAGCATTTAAGATCCAGGATTTTTAACGTTGTCCCTGATTTTTTATTTAATCAAGGATAATGCTTAATGTTATCCTTGATGTTTAACATTATTGTCAATTGTCAGATGTCAAACTTCATCTCCACAAAAGTTTCCTTTTGCGTTAAACACTGGAGATGAAGTCAAACATTCCAGATGCATAAAGCATCAGCTATAATCTTAAACACCAAGGACAATGTTAAGCACTGGAGATAAAATAAAAAACTGAGGACAATGTTAAACATTCTGGACAACTGTAAACATTGGGGATAACATTGTCCCCGATGTTTACTATTGTTTTTTTTCTGCCATCTCAGAGGAATCTTCATGTCAGGATTGGGGTTTTGCCTGTGTCTGTGTTTAATTTTAGTTCTGTTCTCTGTGATGTTCTGTCTCTCTCCCCTTGATTGTTTCCCAGGTGTGTCTTGTTCCCTTGATTGCCCTCTGTGTATTTAAACCCACCTGTTGTCTTTGTCTGTTGTTGGATCCTTGTCTTGTCGATTGTCTTGATCGCATGTCTAGTGTGTCTGGTATCTCAGTACGTCATCGCAGTAGTACTGTGAAGTCTGCTCAAGTTATCAGTCTTTAAGAACAGTTGCTACCAGTGATTAGCTTAGCTTTCCGCTCAGTGTGCTTCTCCTTCCTGGACTGTGTTTGAGCTGCACTTCCATCATTAAATCTCCATTTTTGTTTTCTACCCGGGTCTGCCTGTGTTCTCCCTCACCACCCACTACACCATTTCATGACACTTCATGAAGAAACTCCACATCCAAAGACAAACTCCCAGGATTTTCTGGTTTTATTCATTTTATTTTAACAGATTGTGAGAATATCCCTGTAAAGAAATCAAAATTCCCAGGAATAGAAGGGAGCCAAGATGGATGGATGGATGAAAGAAACCAGGATAAAGGGAACCAGGTTGGATGGATGGACGGAACCAGGATGGAGCTCGCTGCGCCTCCTCTCTTCCAGCCTCCATTGGCTCACTGTGACGTAGCGACTCAAACTGACCAAGTGAGGCCATTTTTAGGCTGTTTGATCTCAAATCTCCCCCAGCAATGTCGCCTCAGATGACACACCGTGACACACTGGCGACCCGTTCGGTTCATTACTGATGGAACTGGAGTCTGATTCCATCAAGCTGCTGTGGGACATCCGATGAAACTCTCACTGCTCAAACACAGATAAAAAGGAGAAACAGGAACTCTGACAGAATTATTTTCATCAACATTTGTTATGTTGTGATAGAAAATAAAAATCCAACTAAGAAGAAAGAAGCTGCTGAGTCGAAGACCACAGGGAAGAAGTTTTCTTCATTCTCAAACTTTAAATTCTAATGAACATTTGACACTGGAACTGGAAGACATTTACAGTATCCTAAATAAATAAACGGAAACTACAAATTAAAAGGAATTATGAAGTTTTTGGCCTCAACTAAATCTTTTTTTTAAAGAACAATTGTGTTTACAAAGCAGCAGACTGAAGACTTTATCCATCCAGTTTTTGGTAGAAACAGAAACAAATCATGTAAACAGAAATTGAGGAAGGGAAAGCGACAAAAGGACAGGTGCAGGTTTCAAGTCAAATCTTTTAATGACTTGAGAATGAAATCACTTTTGAAAAACACACTTTTAAATATTACTTAAATAAACAGCAAAATACCTGCAGTGTTCTTTAAAGAAAATTGCTAAGAAAGTTTCAAGTCAAAATAAAGAACAATCAGGAAGCGTCACCTGGGAACACTTCCAGGGTTTCCTCCAGAAAACCTGCTGAGCCCAGTGGAAGAGCTGCTGGGGAGCCATCAGTCTGCTGCGTGTTACAAAATGTCAAACCTGGGAGTAGTGATGGACTCTGACCTGAACCTTCAGAGCCACATAAAGACAGTTACAAAGTCGGCCTTCTATC
>CAEGAE010002896.1:0-14669 GCA_903067095.1 Girardinus metallicus
AACCTGCGACTACCGGCACGAGGACTAAAGCCTCCATATGTGGGTTGTGCTTTGCACCTGCGCCACCACAGCACCCCAGCATGTCTTTTTTTAAGAAGAAACATGAGTTATAATACAAAAATTCTCAGCTGATTAATATTTTTGTCTTCAATTACCAGTTTCATTTGATTATTTGTGCATTCCAACACAATCTTTGATACGTGTCTTTACCCTAAGAAATAGTTGTTGATGATTGTGGTTGTATTTTAAAAAGTACACACCTCTTCTGGCACTCCTAGTCTCTTTGCAGGACTGAATGGGACGGACATCTTGAAGAGGTGAGGTCCAAGCTCCTTATAGTTCTCCATTGCAGTTTTGGAGAAGATTGTTCCCTTAAGCCACACAAATACCCCAGTTACTGCAGCACAAAAACATAGACTCTGATCAGCTCGTAGCTTCACGTACAGGTGCCACCGCGTTGACTCGGACTCCCGAGGATGCCCACTCGACAGCCATCGTTTTGGTAAGGTTATCCACGGCTGACCTCGCTGCTCCTGTGTGCCTGTCAGCAAGAGGCAACGGCAGGATGTAACAAGAAGTGCGCAGAAGCTTTTTTCCATTGTTAGTCAGTTTGTTGGTGAACGCGTCTTACGCCATGCCTGGGAAGCCTTTCCACATGTCAGCGATGATGTTGACGATCACTCCTCCATGCTGCTTCATCCAGGCTGTGTAGACTGAGAGAAGGGACATGGGGTGGTCATGTAGAGAACTCAGTGTCTTGACACAAGTATTTGTATGCCTTGAACGCTTTCACATGAAAACAAATGTTTGTCATACCCGTCAGATTTCAAAAATCTATTATTATTCATCTACTTCTCAATTGCACTCTACTCCATCACGGTCCGTCACATGTAGGGCTCAAACGATTAATCGGGATGAACTGATTTTTGAAATAATCATCAACTAATTTAGTAAACAATCACTTGTTAACTGGAGTATACAAACTCTAAAAAAAGCAAGAGAAAATATATAAATTTAGCATTTAAGATTTTTAAAAATACTGCTTTGTCTAAAAGCAGTTCTACAAAGAACTCCTCAAGTGTCATAGTTTAGTTTATTTGCATTTATTAATGCTTTTCTAATATTGTATAAAACTGACTTAAGTGATTAGATAAAAAAATCTGCAAAATGTTTCAATATTTTTATCTGATGAATCAGTTAATCAACAGAATAATCGATTACTAAAATATTTGATAATTAAATCTAGGTTGCAGTTTTCTGGCTGATCACCAATTATCAAGCTGTAAAAAGCCTCACCTGCGATTACTATTTTGACCAATATTGATTGTTTGGTCTGAAATGTTGCTCAATAAAGCAAGAAAGTTGATGAGTTGGAAACAGTGGGGTGTTTGTTGATAACTGTCTGTCAATCAAACCTCTCTCACGAGAGCAAAAGAGTACAGTGGCTGGTTTTTAGACCTTTGCTGAGGTAGATAATAAGATCAGGTTCACATGTAAGTATCGGCTGATCACAGATCTCCGAAAATTAAGAAAATGGGGCTGATTTATTGGTGCATCCCAATGACATACAATCCCCAAGGCCCTGAAGGCGCCTAACTTGAACTTACCCTCCTTGCAGCAGTAAAAGGTCCCAGTCAGGTTGGTGTCTATCACAGCCTTCCAGCCTTTGGAGGCTATCTTCTCCACCGGGCTGCTGAACTGACCCCCTCCGTTGTTCACCAGGTAGTCTATCCTACCATACCGCTTCAGCGCCGAAGACACAAGAGCCTTCACCTGTCACAAAAACCCCCAAGGTGCAACAGTTCAGTTAAAACAGTCACTCGTGCAGCTAAGCAGCTGAACATGCAGAGAGGTCTGAGCATGTTCTCTCGCCTCGTCCTCACTGCGGATGTTACAGGGAACCGTGGTGACACTAGCAGGGCTACTGGGGGGGATCTTCTGCCTCATCTCCTGAGCTGCTGCCTCCAGCCTTTCTGCCTTCCTGCTGGAGATCACCACGCTGCAGCCTGCAGACAGAGCAGCAGCAGGAGGTCAGAGGGGTCACGAGGCATGACGTCATGAAGCTGATGATCAGCAAGTTACCGCGAGGTCTTGGCAAGTCCTTATGTTTATGTAAATATGCCTCTGAATCTAAAATTAATTTGCTCTTCTTCTGTTAAATATGACTGTAAAACAAACGTTGTAAGGTGTTACGTAACAACGGCACCGCATGTGCCTACTTAGACTGATAGGGTACATACAAGGTTAATTATTACCTAAAAAACATGTATCTGTAGTGCAGTTCATTTGGCGATGGTCGCCAGGTAGGTGTTGAAACTTCAGCTGAGTTTGTTAAAAGTAAAGAAAATCAACCTTTTTTTTTTGTAAACAGAACTAGTCTCACCCAGCTCCAGCAGCTCCGCAGAGATGGCTTTACCGATCCCGGTTCCTCCGCCGGTCACTATCGCAACTTTGTGGTTGAACAAGCCCGGTCGGAAAACACTGGACGCCGCCATGTTTGTTTCTACTAGGAGTCGGCTGAAGTGACAGCTCTTACCCGAGTAACAGCGCCCTCATCCGGACACACTCCGTAACCATCCATTTCGTTTTGAAGACATTTATGGCTTCGGATGAACTTTTCAAAGGGTTTTAAACTGAATGAGCATTATTTTTTCCATACTAAATGAAGCACAGCAAGCCAATAGTGTCACGATTTAAATATTGTTTTGCAAGCAATTCACCAAAATGTATGAAAGAGTAAAATAGCACAATTAACATCAGAATCGATAAACCAGACAGACCTGCTGGTCAGTTGGACAAAAAGAAAAACTGAGTGAGATCACTAAAAAGTCAATTTCACTAGGATGTTTTTGGGTTAACTTGTCCTGCCAGAACACTGATTTTTCCCACAAACATCAAATTAGTTAAATTTCTCTTTAGTATACTGCTGATCAATCCCTCCAAACTTTATCATATAAAAAAAACTAATTCCCTACACTGGAAACCCCTTAAACCTGCAGAATCTAACCTTTGAAGAAATGATTTTTTTTTCACATTTTTGTTAAAACTGACACTTTGTTGTGACAGTATAAGAGATAATCTCAGGGGAGGGGGGGGGATACAACTGAACCACAGCTTCTCTTTACCAACATTACCATTTAGATTTGACAGATTTTAAATGTATCCAGAAGCCTGAGTTTCCACTATCTACTAGGGTCTCAGTTACTCCAACATTATTGGTAAAAAAGACTACTGAAGACAAAACCATCCTTCATTTCAATCTGAAAATTCAAATGACAACTTTTCAATTTAAAATTTTCTTAATAAGCGTCGTTCATGAAAAAGCGCCATCACAAGTTTTTCGTTAGAACACAAACATTACAAAGACACAAAGATGTCCGCTCCAGACTTTTATTTTTCGATGTTGAAGCCACGTCTAGTTCGGCTGAAATAATAGAAAACAAAGTCCCAAATCCAGCAGTTGTGCTCTGGTTTACTGGTCCTTCAGTTCCTTCAGTCTCCTGATTGCAGACTTGACTGTGACAGCAGACGTTGTGCTGCAAGAAACAGAAAAGACGAATGTTAAAAACGCTGAACATCCCCAGAATCCAGGATATGAACGTTATTCGGTTATTCTCCATCAGCGTAAAGAAACGCAGATGCGACTCTGTTGTAGATGTTTTTACAGTTTCGCTGTAAAAACCGTTTTATTTTGGACATTTTGTACCAACCGCAGTTTAATTTATATCTAGTTTGTGAATATTTTAACCTGTTTTGGCAACAGCTGATTTAAAATGAATCTACAAGGAGTCGAAGTTGTGTGTGACACAAACAAATCATTTTAAAAAAATAGTGACAAACAATAATAAACACATATTGAGGTCAATATCAAATCTTAAAAGAGAGGAAAAAAAAATCAATAATTATGTCCATAACAAAGGCAATGCTTAATCCTATTGGTATAACACTGGTTAAAGAGGCAACATGGAAGTAGGTTGGCATAAAATGGTCACATAAGGGTACAAACAAATGGGTGAATTTTCAACGATTAAGATGCCAAACTGCAAAAACGAAATCAATCACCTAAAGCTGGGCACTATGGATTTTAAATATATATATATATATATATATATATATATATATATATCAAGAGGAAACATTTTACGCTTTTCACACACCAGATCTGATTGTAATTAATTTTTTCCCTAAGGAATATGAAATTACAAATGACAAAATATTTTCCAAAAACTAGCTTTTACTTCCATCATTCCTTCTGTGAGAATTTTAACTACAATGATAAAAGCAGAAAAGTTTAAAAGACAAAAAAAGTTGTTTTAATGAGGAAAAAAAAATTATTTGCTCAATAATACTACGTGAGCAACTCAGTCCGTGTCGTTTTCATTTACAAAATAATGCCCTGTTCTGATATTAATTTGATGCTGATTAGGATCAAGTATTTCTATATAGTATATGGGAAAACGTATTTTGACTATCGTTGCACGACGGCATTCTTGTAATAGTATGACTTTATTCACGTGATTAAATTAAAAATAGCAAAATATCGTCCTGGCGCCAATATTCCATTGTAGAGTTGACCTGAATTCACAGTTGTAATATATAGAAGTTGTAAAACACGCTGGTCAAACAAGATGGCAGCTTTGCATGGGAAAACATCACTACTCTTATGGAAACACAAGGAGTTCATTGGTGAATGAAAAAAAAAAATTTTCGACTTTCCAAAAATGAAATCTGCAAAAGTTTTAATCAATCAAAAATCGATTCATCGCCTGGCCTTACAATCACCCGTTTGTTTTGTTGTTTTTTTTTTTTACAATAAACAATCACTCTATAAGGATAATTTTGTCATTTACGTCACACGAGTCCATCCAGCTAAATCCCAGGCTTGGCGTGTTTTCTGCGCATGCGGTCAGAATTGAGGACGGCGTGTGAATAACAATTTAGCGCCTTTCACGTGAGGAATACGAACAACATATGTGATATTGTCACGGCTTTAAAGTCCAAATGCGTTCACTTCTTTATTAATCAAAAAAATTGTTGCGCTCCATCCTTGACGCCAATAAACCCAAAATGTTTTAATAACCATGTAAAAGAATCAGACGTGGCTGTAAGCCTCCAACAAATGACACTTGAGTTAAGACGTGCAAAGAGCTGGGAGAGAGAAACTACATACTTGTACGTCCAGGCACCACCAGCCACAGTCTTCCTGCAGGACCCACAGTGCCAGATGCCAACGGCCCTCCTCTTCATCTTGGTCTGTGAATAAAAAGAGCACAAGAATGCTGTCAAGTTCTCCAAGAGCAACATCCTCAATTTATACTGATGCCATCCCAGAGGCGTTCGCTCCGTTAACAACCCCGACTTTCAGTGATTCCAAACACTTACCTTGCCACAGAAAGAGCAAGTGTATTTAGCATGCTGAGAGATTTCAATCTTCTTCACCATTTTCCTCAGCGAGGCGCCATAACGCGTGCCGTATTTACCAACAATCCCCACCTTCTTGGTGCGCTTGGCCTGGAGGGGAGAACGAAACCACACGATTGTTAGGGAGAAATGTACCATCTTCACTGTGATAAGCAGGGTTCATGCAACTTCTGGGATTATTAGGTAATGCGCATTTTCAGTTCATCCTATGTAAGTTCGGTACATTGCTATATACAATATATTAGCTTAACACTAGTACCAGAAAAGTCAAAGCACCTGGAAACTGGACTAGACGAGCTGCAGTAGTTATTCATACGGGCTAGAAGCCTCTCATAACTAGGCTAACCCACTCATTTAAACGCAACCATTTCAGACCCGTTTTTGTACGGTGACGCGTAATTTAATGTGTTGTTGTACCTCTGAAAAAACTAGGAAGCTATCTTCTAGGGACTGACGTTAAGCTGCCACTAAATATAATGTAACTACCCGGCCTGGTTTGATGAGCAAAGCTAAGGCGGTAGCCATTTCTGTGTCAATGGCTCCGAAAAACATCGCGTTTACAGTCGATACAACCACCAAACAAACACAAATAATATTCTGGACGGGCAATCATGATCCCCACAAAACTTCAGCAGGGGCAAAAATATTGATTATACCACTAGAATCATAAGATTGATTCGGATTATGAAAGGAGCAAGCTAGGCTCACCATCGTTTCAGTGGAGACGTAGGTCCAAAGAGGGAGAGGTTATTGCGCAAGCGCGATTTACTGAAGTTGCTCGAGCGGCATTGTGGGATTTTGAGTTTTTAGACAAGACAAGTACTAACTTTACGCTTTTAATATTTACAAAACTAGGGTTATTTAAAATAATTTACTTCGGCATTTAATAGCATGCGGGGTTCACAAGAGAGACAAAAAAATTATACATTTTTCTTTTCTTCTTTTGAGCTGTAGTAACCAAGGACGCGTTGTTGGTAACGCGCATGCGCATTAATGTCAAAGACGCCAGCTTTTCCCTGTGCAGCGGAGTTGAGATGTTTCATTGATGCCGTCATGAAGCAACCTGTGTTGTTTGTTAATATACATTTCATTGATAATATTCCTAATTTTTAAGGCGTGTAGGCGATAGGCAATGAAGCTAACACGGAAACTTGTTCTTGCTAAGGCTAAGGCCTCAGACTTGGAAAGCGTGAAGAAACTAAACTGCTGGTAAGAGCTTAAACTGATCACATCCTTAATTTACACCTTCTTTACACGTTAACACCCGTGTTTGTTAAGATGTACTGGCTCCATGTGTTGAGTCTGTGCTAACATTGCGCTACGTGTTGTTTTGCAGGGGATGCAACCTGACTGACGTGAGTAGGCAAAGTTGTGTGCATACCTCAGTAAATTATGTTGATCTTTATGTACTTAAAAAAATAATAATCATCTTCATCGAATTGTGTAATTGTATTACGTTTCAGATTTCCATATTCTCTCAGATGCCCAGCATTGAAGTGTTGACTCTCAGGTTGGTCAAGTTAACTTTTTGCTTTCTTTCTCCACAACCTTCTTGTTAAAGTTATGAACCAGGCTTTTCTGTTAAATCAAAGTAAGTCACTTTAAATATCACTTGTCACATATAAAACAACATATCATGGTCATTTTTTAAGTTTGTTTTACTGTTTTGTTGTAAATCGTTATTTATTCAAGGTAACATAAAACATAGAGGGACAGATAATTTTTTTTAACACCTTCATTTTCATTTTCTTTCCATCACATGTCCAGAACTATTTATTATGATTTGCGTACTACAGTGCTTTCTCTCTCTGCAGTGTGAACAACATCTCGTCTCTATCTCCCCTGGCTGGCTGTCTGTCTCTGAGTGAACTGTACCTGCGGAGGAACATGATTCCTACACTGTCAGAGCTCTGTCATCTGCGTCCGCTGACGCGTCTCCGAGTTCTGTGGTTGGCCGAGAACCCCTGTTGCGGTACCGACCCGAGTCTGTATCGGCTCACCGTGCTGCGTTGCCTTCCAAGACTCCAGAAGCTCGACAATCAAGGTGATTTTTTTGTCATGTTTCTGTGCCTTGACAAAAATACTTTCTGGTGGAGAGCAGTTGTAGCCTAGATGTTGTTTTATTTTCTCATAGTCTTTGGGATGTACAGTAGCTGGGTCACACACACTTCCTGCAAAAGTAAAAATAGTCATTGAACTTTTCAACATTTTGTCAGGTTACGACAGAAAACTTCAAGGTATTTTATTGCAAACAAGACAAAAACAAAGTTTTTGCATCGATCTTTCTCTGCAGATACTGTTTAAAAATGTTTGTATGCATGTGTAAATTACACACAGTTGGGCAAAACAATTTCTAGAGGCAGTTGTGGCATGCCACACTTTTCAGATTTCTGTTTAACTTGCATTTGTAATGTGATAAAATGGGGTAAAAAAAAATTTCAAAGGTTGGGAACACTTATGCGAGGCACTTTCCTCGTCTGACCTTTTGTGTATTCAGTGGTAACCGAGGAAGAGATTGCGCTCGCTCTAATGGAAGGTGATGAGGTCAGCACACCCACCGGCAACATCCACAACCAGCTTCCCAACAACGGCCTTCCAGATGCAGAGGCGGAGAACGACCCACTCAACTACAACATGGAGGAGACTAAGTAGGATTTGGTCACTTCTCAGAATAGTTTTAACATTTACGAATAAAGACTTTACTGAAATTCTATATATTTTTTCGTGTTAGCAAAATCAGAGAAGAGCTGGGAATGAAGCCTCTCTCCAGAGACAAATTCTCCTCTCTTTCCTCTCCATCCACCATGGAGAAACCAACAATGAAAAAGGTAGCATCTGCAAGCATCACTCCACTAGAACCTGGGTTTCTGTAGGTTTCACCAAATCAAATGTAAGACTTTTAAAGGCCACTATGAATTAAATTTAAGACTTGTGTCTAACCAGAAATGTACAAATGAAACAGCCTTAACCACTGTAGTGCCAAACTTTTTGACTTAGAATGAATGTAGCCTCATGTAGAAATGATCAAACAGCGAAGACGAAGGTCGTCCACCAAACTGGCAATAAATTTGCACTTACCCCAGCTTGCTAGCTTGTATTTTTTAGCTAGCTATTTTTTTCTCCTCCCTCTGTTTCCATTATAGGAACCAGCCCAATGGTTCCTGTTAATATAGCTGGTTTGCTAGCTAGTAGGAGTATATTAGCAGCTAGTTACCAGTAGCTTCAATTGCTTTGAGTCACAGAACGCAATGAAGCGACTCAAACCAAGACTACATAGAATGTGCGAGTCACACCACAACAAAATTTAAGAGTTGTAACGTATTTCAAGCCAACTTGCTGTTTTAAAAGTCAATTTAAGACATTGTAAGGGCTTAATTTTAGATGCATGAATTTAAGACTTTTTAAGGGCCAGGGCCCTGGAGATTTAAGAGAACGTACTGCGCAAAATTCACACTTTGCACATTTTTTTTTTTTTACTTTCGGGTTCCTACTGCTTTTAAAAAAAACAAACAAAAAAAAAACCCAAGCACTAAAAGAAAAAAAAACAAAAACTCACCCGGACAGTTTTTGGTAATAAGTTAAAATTTTTTGGTGTCTGGAAAACAAGCCGTTTTAAAAATCTCTAGAATGTAATTTCTGCTAGAAAAGACAAGTATTTTGTTGTTGATTTACCATCTAGAAACTACTTGCATTCTTGTTGGTTGTGAAGGAGGCTCCACTTCTGCTTTTCAAAGATGTACAGTTGTATAATTGCACATGTGTTTGTAGTCATTTTCATGTTCGAGTATAAACTGAGTTAAGCGGTAGCTTACGTGGATTTAAAGTGACAAGAGGCCTTAAAACAACTCATTATGAAAGTTCAAAATAGGCAGAACTGACCTGACTAAAGTCTTGTTACTTGATAATAATTTTGTGCAAAAAATGTACGTTTTCTATAACATATAGACCTATCCTAACCCGATCAGGGGAGCTTATTAAGTCACCGTTAAAGTGAGGTATTGTGCTTTTTTTTTCCAGACCCACATCCTCGATGCGGTCCTGCTTCTGCTGAGGGACCTGGATGAAGAGGAGCTCCACGTGGTGCACACCGCCACGCAGAACAGGCTGCAGACCTACACACTGGACTCAGGAGACGGTCAGAGATCGTCAGCTCAGAAAACTGCAGAGATCCAGCACTAACTATATCCACAGCATGCACTGAGAACGACATCCCACTCCCCTCTTTTCCCACATCCAGCACCAATCTCAGGATTCTAAACCCCGGTACCTTCTGCTGGTTTACGTTTACAGTCCCTGATTTCATTTCACTGCCACGTTCCAATTTTGTGGCCCTGGTTTCCCAAATTATTAAGGAATTCTATTGTTCAGCTGCATGACTACACGCCTCGCAAGAACATAAGAATGTATGTTTTGTTTAATGTGCATATCTATTATCTATAATAATGTTCAGCAATAAATTAAGTCACAATGGCTTTTATTGATTCAGATTAATACTGAAAAAATGTGCACATCTAACTACAATGTGAACGTCACAGGTGCAATGATGCATTCAGAGCTAACGCTTCAACTATTAAACTAGTGCCATTTATCAGAACAAGTTCATATAAACTGCAGGAAAATTGCAGATCATGATTTGGAGGTCTTGTCCTTTCAGTCATCATCCTCGTTTTCTAGGAAATCAATCAGCGTGTTCGTTTCCACAGCAACGACCAGGTATTCTACTCCATCTGCGCCCTGGTGGAAATCAAACAAAGAATACATTAAAGACGGAATACAAAACAGAGTTTTTCCAAGGAGTAAAGTTGGGGAAAGTCACCTTGCGTGTCCGGATCAGTTTGTGGTCTCTGAACTCTGTCAGCTGAGTCCTCAATGTGAGGTCAGAGTTCACCAGGAAGGCCTCTCGACAGCGCTGGTAGAAGTCTTGGAATGACAAGCCTACATTTGGCATAATGAAATGTTTATAAATCATAAAAATGGTGAGGTAAAAATTACACCCCCCCAAAAAACTAACTGTTCACTAAGTTTGACCTTTTGAACCCCAGTGCGTACCAGAGTAGGAAGGATTGTCTTTGTTTTCCAGCTGGAATTTCACCAACAGCTTGAAGATTCCTCTGCAAAAAGAAAAGGAACGAATGGATGAACTCTAATAAAAGTATTGGTTAAAAACAAAAGTGTATTTTTTTTTCTCCTCCCATCACTTAAAAATTTTCACAACAAAATGGAACAAAACTAAAACCTCAAACCTTATGTATTAAGAAACATAAGGTTTTTTTTAACCTCTTCACCTACCCTTTGCAATTAATTTACACCCTAAGTTGGGAATTCACTACAAGACTTTAGTCTTAATTCATTAATTAATTTTTCTCTAGTAACATTATCAATGTTACTGTCTTTTAGTGGGGATTTCCATCATATATGATAAGTCAATTCCTTTTACATAAACAATAAAAGCTCCCAAATTTGATAGAGCTTATGACTTTGATGTTTTATCAAAAGTTAAAAAGTTGTAGAATCAATGCCTTGTTGTCATGGTTAGACAGAATGGCACACAAGAACTGTCCAAAAGTAATAAAGTACGAGCAAAACTCTTTTTAGCTTCACGGCATCTAAAATATAGTGAATACTTGTCCAAACATCCAATGCCTCAACCAAAAAATAAATAAGTAAAAGATGAACAGTTTGTATAGTTTTTCTACGTTCTCAGGACTTTTTAATCAAATATTGTCTTTTTCTATATTTGCGGCTATAGGCATGATGGTAAACTTTACTGAAGAAGAAGAAATCTGAAGCAAACACAAACTTGAATTTGGAACAACAGATCAAATGCACATTTAGGGGCACAAAAGTTGAACCTTACATTCTTGCTGATAAATTCCCCTTTCGCTGCTTCACAGGAAGCAGTCAATAAATAAATAACTTATCGGGTCTTTAAAACAGTTCACCTGGCGTTGGGCGTCAAGCTGCGCAGCACATGTGTGAGGGAGGACAGAGCCAGCGCGCCCGTCTGCTGCACCAGGAGAGAGTTCTCGTATGACGTCTCCTCGGTGTAGTGCTGGAACGTCACACACTCCCACCAAAGCCAGTTGAACTGGCTCTGCTTGAACTGGTCCCACACTGAAAACATTACAGGAACCACTTAGCCACAAGAAAACCCCATTTATCAATCCTTCTAGCTAAACTCCTCCCAAGAGCCACCTAATGGAGCGTTGATGTGGTCTATAGAGGCGACTAAGTGCAGGTTTGGCAGCGCCGCCAGTTGCCCCAGTGCACTCTGGGTCTTCTCTCCTCGCAGCATCGGCCCGTCAATGTTGTGGATCAGCAGGTAAATGTGGAGATCCGGGCCTGCGGTGACATGGGAGGAAATGTGAGCTGAGTCCGACTTGAGAGGAAAACACTTTAACAAGCACGCTTACTGTCTTTGAGTGTCTGAGCGATGAAGTGGATCTGATCTGAGGGCGTACAGAAAGTTCCCTGGTGCTCCAGAACCTCACAGCTCAAAGCATTTAATATCTAAAAGAGATAGCGTTGTAATTAAACTTTTAAACAAGTCATAAGGTGTTTTCTTCCTCTTCCGAATACGGACCGATTTGAGAGTGATGGAGGGGAAGAATCCGTTGACGACAAGGTGGATCTCCTGAGACAGATGAGACACCCGGAAGTCTTCCAACAAAGTCTTTTTGCTTCCCAAACCGTAAACTAGCACACTGAATCCCAATCTGCACACACACATACACACCCCGTCACACTGTTAGGCGACAAACTAACACAAAGCAGGACAGTGTTGCAAAATGGAACCGAAATGATGAATAATTGTTTTTTTCGAAAAGTGTGGCTTGGATTTTGATTTAGCTCCCTCAAGTCAGTCCTTTGCAAACTAATCTTTTGCTGCAATTGTAGCTGAAAATCTTTTGGTGCCGAAAACAAATGGATCCCACATTTTTCAGATTTCATTTATAAAATAAAATTATTACAAAACATTTAAAGTGTAACCACCCCCAACAGGTGAACTGGGAGGGCCATGGTCCCCTACTGAAAAATGTTGACCACCCCACTGCCCCCCCCCCAAGAATCATGTTCAGATCATAGAAAAGAATAAAATATAAACACTTTAATGTCCCGCAAAATTGAGGTGCAACAGCAGAATCGGGTATGAAGGCTCACGCACAGAAATTGTTCTTAAAGTTTGAAAAATATATATATAGAAAGAAAGATTAACAATAACAGTAAATAAAATAAAAAACTGATAACTCTCAGACCTTGAGGAAAAACATCAGAAATGGGAGCCACACTTACTGCAACTGTAACATCCATTTGGTAAAGTGTCGTCTGTGTTTGTCGTGCAGCTCCTGGATCTCCTTTGAGTAACAGGACGGTTTACCTTCTAAAAGACGAGCCAAAGTCTCCTGGGAAAAACAAAAAACAAACAGAAAATCAGTTTGCACGTTAGCCATAATTAAACATTTATTAGGTTTTAAAACCCTGAATGTGATCAACCTACCCTGTCTAGTTTAGGAGTGTGCAGGCGGTCGAGGGTCCGGTCTGACGTCAAAACTTTGGAGCTGCCGTGAGCCTCAAAGTACTCCTCGGTCATGGCGGGCTGGTTAACGGGTTCGGGTGTGTTCTTGCTCTTCTTGGCTGGAGTCTTATAGAGAGCTGCAGATGAACCTTTACTAGGAGTTTTCTGGATCTCTTTTTCCTCTTTATTAAATTTCTGTTTTTCCTTTAGCCTATCCTCTTCCTCGTCCTCCTCTCCACCCTCCTCAGAGTCAGACGGCGAGAGCTCACTGTCGCTGTCCGACTGAAGGCTCGGCGCTGAAGACATCCAAATAGTGGCACATTTACACATCTTTTTACTTTTTCACGGTTTCCTCAAATTGCAAACTTAAATGTATTTCATTGGGATTTGATGAGACAGAATAACACAACACAGAGTACAAATGGGAAGTTGAAGAAAAATTACGAATGACCTGTGATTAACGTACTTAAGGCCAACTTACTTTTTTTAAAGACGAATTTAAGGCATTTTAAGGTCTTAATTTTATATACATGAATTTAAGACTTTTTAAGGATGTGTGGTGGTGGTGGTTCAGAAGGGACAAATAAGCTTTTATTTCTTACATTACTTAGTGCTGGTTGATCACAAGAAATCATCAATGAAACACAATGAAGTCTGAATTTCACATGGCAATCATGAAAGATGTCAGTCTTTGTGCGAAAACCTTTGGAAGGCACCAATATATATTTCAATAAAACATGCTGTGCTTACTTGTTAGTCTCTTTCTGAGCCTGTGTGGGGTTGTGGAGACAAACTGGACCTTCTTGATCTGCTTTCAGAACCATAAACCAGAGCTGGTTAAGAGACCAGACAAATCTCAAAGCGTGTTTTAAATTAAGACTTAAGTTTGGGGTCCTACCCTCTGTGGTGTCCTGGTTTCGCCTTTGTGGTCTAGTCAAAGAGAAAGAGAGAGAAAAAAGTATCATCTTAAAATAAATACAGGACCCGGTCGATCATTTGTTATGGGACCATGTACTGGACTCACGTCGGCCCGTCCGCGTGGGGGTGCAGGGTTCAGCCGGACTGAAGCTCACACTTTTCCCCGGAGTCCGAGCGAGCTCGCTTGCTGCGTCCACCAATAAGACAAAGCGTCCATTATGGACCGTGATAAATCCAGCTCAACAAAAACATTAGAATAAGAATTATTTTTTACTGGAAACCAGCAGATCTCACCAGTGTTGGCCATGCTGTTGCCACGTCTGATTTTCTGAAAGGTAAAAATGGAGGCTCCAGCCACTCTGGAGAGGCTATCCTCATCTTCAGCAGAACCACAAAACAATAGCAGAACGGCATTACATAAGAATTTCTCTTTTTAATTATTAGGAATGTAACTAATTATTATTTTAGTAATCGATTAATCTATCAAATTAATTGAACAAAAAAAATAAATTTGCACATTCTGCAGATTTTAACTTGAGCCCTCTTTTTATTCAATATTAGAAAAACAAAATAATTAAATTCCTTATTTAAATTAGAAAATAAACAAGTTGCCTAAGACGCAATAATAACATTTCTTTAGTGAATGCTTGATCATTTGTAGCAAAGAATGCGTCTAGGGCTGAAACAATTCCTCGAGTACTTCGATTATTAAAATTCCTCGAAGGAAACTGATCCGCCTCGAAGCCTCGTTATATTATGTGTTATTATTTAGCGCACCGTGTTCCGGCCGGGACTTTATTTGCGTTCTCACTTC
>CAEGAE010002897.1:0-32724 GCA_903067095.1 Girardinus metallicus
TATATATATATATATATATATATATATATATATACTGTATATTTTTATTTGTTTATGGTTTTTTACCATAAATCAATGGTTGGTTGAGGCACTTAACTTGTGGGTTTAAATTGTCCATTGTTTGACTTAAGCAGATGTTCTAGAAGGAAGTGTGAATTTTTAATGTTAAACTTTACAGACAGGATTACTTTGAAGAAAGAGAAGCGACTGTTGTCTTGATTCCAGTGATCTTTTACACATGGATTTTGCTCTGATCCATCTAAATTTTCTTTGCTTCTCAAAAGAACCAGCAGCCATTATGCTTTGCACTGTAGTGATATTTTCCACCAACCAGTTCCTCCCATTTCAACAAAGTGGGGAAATTGTTCTATTCCTTCTGCTTGGAATATTTTCCCACCTGAATTGAAAACATCTGAACTTGTTTCATTTAAAATTTTCAGTTAATGAAAAAAAAAATTCACAAAATTGTGCAAGTGTCTTAAAAATGTTCCGATGAAAAATGAAACTTTTTAACAATTTTTTACATATATTTTATTATATTGAGACTAGGAGACAGTTGTACAAAGAGCAGCTTGTACAAGTCATCATTCATCCTAGTGAGTTTTTTTAATTATTACTTAAATTTGCCATACCACCTAGTCTTGGGTTTTAGTTTAACAATGGTTGCTTATGTATAGGCAACAACTCATGCTGGTACTTTCAATACACTTTCACTAAATAAAAGATATATTCCACAGGCATCAATAAATTATGTAGTGTTTGCAGTGGGGCTTTGAGAATCCTAATTAATCCAATTTACCCCATTTAAACTGCAATCTCTTTGGGGGAAAAGGGGCTTCGGGGATGAAATGAGAAGTTATTAAGCAATTTTGCCAAATCTAATTCTGTTTTTATTATATAATTTGAGAAAGTAAATTACGACCTCCCTCGTGTCTTTTTGCTCAGCTTGATTCTGCTCTTTCCCTCTGTTTGTGTGAAACAGAGGGAAACGGTTTGTGAGAGTAAGCTGTTCCTTTTCTTTTTCTCTTCTTTTCCACTCATCATAGAAAAACTCCTACATTTCGCAGAAGATTGAGTGCATGAGCAGAAAACTTGTGCGCACTCACGCACCTAGCCCAGTGCTGTGGAACAGCCATCAGTCAAAGTGTGTTGCCGCTGCAGGTCTGGGGGCATTTACATAGATAGATGATAGAGAGATTATGGGGCACAGAGGTTATTAATCACACTGCTGAGAAGGAGAAGAGGGAGTGCTTGCTGTCACTCTTCTCCTCCGAGATGGCTCTTTACCCTGAATATGTCTTTTGTGCCATTTCCTGTCTTCTATTTAATGCCATACATAGCCACAGCAGTATCATGAAAGCTTTTGCACGTTGCATGGCTACAAAGTAATGCAAAGGCACGTTTAGGTAAATTTACATTTTATGTATATGAAATCTATTGCTTTGGAAAAAAAATTACATTAATTGTTTTTATCTTTCTATATCTGTTTTTATGATTGTACACTGAATGGGTTGTGGTCACTGGAGCTGCTACCTAACAGCAAACAGGATCTGCAGCCTGAAGTCGGGGATCAGAGATTAGAGATGGTTTGTTTTAAACACAAATAAAGCAGAATACAGATAGTTTAAGTAATCAAATAGAAGTTATTGAAGGAACATGTAGACATAGAAGATGATGAGTTTGAAAGTAAATTTAGAATAACCCAAATTAAAAAAAATATATCTCCAATTTGAAAAACATATGTAAAGAAGAACATTTGTCCCAGGTGACATCAAACAGCTTTATGTTATTGCCAATGTGATAAACATTGCATGGACTTTGGTTTAGTGTGGTGTACACACTAATTATTTCGAACATTTATGACAACCCAAAGATGAAATAATAATAATCCCAGTTTACACAAAAAACAACACAGGTGTCAGAGCTGTTTTCACCAACTAAACTGACTCAAATGTTGAAAGTCTAATCCACAAGAAAATAGACATTGAATCAGGTGCATTGTAGTTTAAGTCAGTACCAATTAAAAAGGAAAATAAGTCTAAAACTGCAAGCGAGAAGCATTCAAATGATATTTATCTTTTTACTATTACTTTTTCCATTTATGGGATTATCAGTAACTTGTCTTTGCTTCAACAGTTCAGGAACACAATAAACTCCTCTCAGTAAACTCAACACTTCTTTAAAAATTTGAGTAGTCGTGCGGTTCAGTGTTTTATAGCAGCCACTATTTAGCACGTTGTATGAATTTTGAATCGTGAGAGGCTAGAATGTGACATTGTAAGACTAGCTGGATGTGATAATGGGGTAATTCACAGCGACAGGTGAAGTACTCTGTTCCTCTTGGCTGTTTGCTTCGCTAAATGTAGCCGCCATCCTCTGACCCCAATGGGACATGACATTTGGATCCTCCCTGTCCCTTCTCCTCAGAGCCTCATCTCCCCTTCCAAACATTCAGCTCGTGGTCTTAGTGCAAATTGAAGTTGCAGTCTGCAGTTGGTGGTGTTTTTGTCTTCTTTAGGCTTCTTCATAACTTTAATGGTCCCTTCTAGGTAAATGGATGGATGAAGCATTGTGGTGTAGTTGGTTGATGGATGCATAGATGATGAATAGGGGGGATGGGTGAACGACAGATTCACAGAGTTACTCACAGCAGATAGGTGAGTGAGAGCCTTTTCAGTGATAAAGTATGTTAGCATGTTTCTTATATTCTGATTACACTTTTCTATAATGGCTTTTTATGATACTAAGTTGAGCTATAAAGAACAAATAGATCAACGATGTATCCCATGCAGTAGGGTTAAAGGCAGTCTGTATTCAGTGCCTTGAAAAATTATTCACACAACTTTATTTTTTGCTTTTCTTTCGATGTTAAAATACATTGAAGTTTGTATTCCAAATAAAAAATCTGAGGTCACCTGATTAGAATATATTGAAAAAAAGAGCTTTGGTTAGATATCAAAAAATTTACTTTTTATCCTTTTTGTGGCTGAAAAGTAAAACTTCACATCACCCTGAATACACCATCCCCAGAGCAAAATATAGTGGTGGTAGAATCACTCATATTTAGGGATATTTTTATAATTATATTTCAGTTGGTAAATGACTTGGTGCCTGCATCATTGAATCTGAATCTTTTAAAGATAGCTTTAGGCGTCTCGTCCTTCAGTGTACGTTTGCCTTAGCTGGTCACCATGAGGTTCAGCAACATAGTGTTATGTATGAGTCCAGACTATAACCTCACACAATGTTTTACTGGCCTAGACTGCGGGAAAGTTCATCATGCAGTTCCTTTTTCTCATAATCTATACAAAATTTATCTGGTTAACATTTGTAGCATGGCGGTTCATATTTGATATGGGCTGTTTTTATAATTAAAAAACCTTAACAATGTGTTTTTTAGCTTAAAGTGAACCCAGAATGTTTTTCTCTCATCATTCCCTTTTGTATTGGGGAACAACAAAAATGAGGCACAAATACTGTTAAGTTTTATTGTGTTTTTCAGGATATTTGGTTTAGAAAGGTAACTTCACAAAGCTTCCAGGTGTTCCACTGAAATTCAAACTATTTCATTATCTGTAAGGTAACATCACTTCTTACCTTAGCAGTATTTCATCATCTTCTTAGGCTGCAGCTGCTGTTACTCAAGCTTGTTGACAGACTGAACTCTCTCATGCAAGTGTTTCCAAGTAAATGACAACATATTACATTAATGACCTAAGAACAGAGAACTGCTGCTGTGGGTTGAATGTCAGGAAAATAAGCACCTATTTCAGTTTTATTAATAAACCACCTTCTCTTACATTTTGATAAAGGTTTCATTAGGATTTTATGTGATGGAACAACACAAACTGGTGTTACATTTTCAAGTTCCTGCTCTAAATAGGTGAGATAATGTCATTTTTAATAATTTCTGCAGTATTGAAATTGTTCAGCCACTTAGTAATGAACATCTTTAGCAATTAGTACAGGCAGTCTTTGTTGATATGGCCTGTTGCATATCTGACTGCTAGGCAGAGACCATCTTCTGGTAGCCTTCCTGGAGAATCTTATCCCACTTCTCACAGGAAAACGTCTCCAGCTCATTAATATCATTGCGTCTGTGGCCTGTTGCTGCCTTTTTCAGATTCTAAGTATAAAATTTCTTCTGATACCAAGCATTTGATTTTGAAATATGTTATAATATTTGTTTCATTGTCCAACAGAACAGAATCCCAAAACGTCTTTGGCTTAATTACAAAGATGTTGTGTCTTTAGGAATATTCTGTGTCTTTATTATATTTTTATAACTTTTTCTATTTGTGCACAAGGCAACGGCTGTTTCTCTAAACTTTTGGACAATTCTCTTTATTTAGCCACATTTATAGACGCATTAAACATTATCATCAGCAGTCCATGTGTTTGAGGTGTTCTGACTCAAGCATTTTGACGTGGTCAGTGAAGTACTTAATTGGTTGCACCAGGCGTGAATGACACACCAGTTGACAAATATGATCTGCAGAGTGTTAAAATATTTGGAGTCTGCAGTAGTCCCTAAAGGTTTTACTGCTGAAGTTGGATGAAATCCTTCAATTTTTTTTTTAATTACTAAAGCAGTTGTAGTGTTTTTATTTTATTTAACAGTTTTAGATTTTGCCTGTAAACCCAGTTTAAAGTGGAAGGTGGAACAATCTTAGGCAAAACTGTACACTCATACATTAGGCTGAACAGATGATATTTCCCGGTATATTTTAGATACATTAGGCTCTTACGGGGACACTTTCCTGGATTCCAGCCCTGCTGACTTTGATTGCCTAATTCCTCAGAGATCACTCTGAGACTGGCTGCCACAGGCGTTGACAAGATGTGGAGAAATGTCGCCAGCCATCATGAAGCCAAACGTCCCAATCAATCAGTCTACCAGCACTTCTCTGTATGTGTTTGAATGTGTTTTGGTGCCGGAGAACGTGCGTGCGCGCGCGCATGTGTGTGTGTCTTCCAGGTCGACATGTGAAGAGGACAGGTAGGGAGACCCTAAAAGCTTCGTCTTCCACATTCATCAATTACGGCACAGAGGAAGGTTGTGTCTGTCATGGGGAGCAGATGGTGTGTGCGTCTCACTTTGTGTGTGTGAGAGTGAGTGAGACAGGGTGAAGGTGTTAGTCAGAAACAGAGAGAGGTGATGACAGAGACAGAGAGAGAAATGTATGAGATAGAGATGTACAGATGTGTGAGGGAGATACGTACAGGTGTGCTACACAGAGAGAAGCCCGGCGTGCTCCGTGATGGCTGCAGGATAACTAATCAATCTATAGCTGCTTCGCAGGACGGGGGAGGAACAGTCAGGCAAGATTAGTGCCGAGAGAGAGATCATGTCATTTTGGCACACTGCTGCTTCCTTGCTTCTCTTTTAGTCAGCATCCTCCTCATATACCAGCCTATAGACACACATTTCACTGCATTTGGTTGGATTTCTTCAGAAAAGTAAATGCCAGTCACCTTTTATGACTCCTACACCCACAGAGTTTCCAAGTTACTCAAATTACTTGAGCACTTCACATCCTCTAAAGCTTGGCAGCTCACTTAGCTTGTTGAATGAGTGAATGAAGTGCATATTGCGAAAAGGTTTCAATAATTTTCAGCGACGAGCTTTGACAACACAGACCCAGAAGTCGATTTTCTTTCAGTGAACTTTCAGAACTTTAGAAATCGACTTTTCACCCAATTGTTGCCCGTGCAAATCTTGCTGCTTCTTTCCATGGGAGTTTTTTTTTCCCCTTCTCCTTCTTTCTCGTTTCTCTCCTGCTCTTAACTGTGTACCAGCGGTTCTAGGAGCTGTCATATTGCATCAGCGCTCTGCTGATTACTTCCACCTTGTCTCCCTCGTCAGGAAATGATTCTGACACGCACTCACACCCAGCTTTTCCTGCATCAATATGCGTGCGATGGAAAAGCTGCAGACAGTAAATAAATAATGAAAGGCAAGGAAGCAGGAGGGGTGGATGGGGGAGATCCTGTATGACATTTTCTTTATCCGTCTCTTTCCCCGTCCGCTGTATGCGTGAGAGAATCATTGTCGGAAAGCAGCATACGTAATTGCATGTAAGTATGTGCACTAACAAGTATCTGTATCCTAAAAGTTGGAAACAAATTAAAATTTCAATCTTAAAAAATGATTTCACTTTTTGAATGATCTGATAGAACTACACAGACCTGACTAACTGAGGTTAGACAGGAACTAAACATGAAATTAGAACCACAAAATGCAATGAATTTGTTTTGAGTGAAATGTCAATGCACATTTTTTAACTCTAATGCAAAGAATATTTAGAGCCCAGTGTTAATTTTTTCATTCAACATGCTTAACATGCTATTTATTTGCATGAAATTAATTAGTTTTCTTTCTTGCAAAACATATGCCAGTAGTTCACACACGTACAGCATGGTGGTGGCTGGAATGTGCTGTGGGATGCTTTCTTTCAGCAAGGAAGGAAATTGATCAGAGTAATATGGATGGAGATAAAAACAGGACAATCCTGGAAGAAACCCTGTTAGTGACTGCAACAGAATTGAGACTGAGATGAAGGTTCATCTTAAATCAGCACAACAGCCATAAATAAATAGCCAGTGATGCAAAGACAATGTTTAGCTCAAAGTATATTCAGGTGTTGGAATGAATTTTATGGATTGAGTCCTTCTTTTCTTGTGGTATTTTGGATTTTCAATTTGTATTTGGGTTTTTGTTCCTTCCACAGGTTGATGCTCAAACTATTCCAACTAGTTCAAATCAATCAGACATTAAAATAATCAAATCTTAGCCTTTTAGCTTTTAAACTATCCCTTAAAGAAGAAGTAGGGTGTGGCATTTAAAAAAGCAGAAAAAAAAACAAAACTGCATGCATACCAAGAGAGACGCTGACTTTTGTCAGAAGTCTAATATTGCATTCATTCCTTTGCATCATTAAAATTAAATGAATAACTCTGGGATTGGCAAAAAAGATAATAATCATAATCCCACACCACTTGATTTACCATCATCCCACCTAGATTTATCACCGGGATTTGACATTCATTTAAAAATCTCAAAACACGGCCACGCAACCACTCTATATTATATATATACAAATATTTTTTCTATTTGTACTTTTGACATATACATGCATATTTACTGGAATTTAAATACAATTGGGATTCTGGGTTTAGGGTGATGTATAATGTTAGGCTTATGCCACACACAGTTTGCATGAAGACCAATGTCAAATTGTGGTTTCATTTGACTGCAGCGCCTACTTTAACATGCTTTCTATAACCTTATTTCATATTACACTTCTTATGGCTTTCTGTCAACAATGAACTTTTCCATGCCGCACCACCATAAAGGTCAGAATTGTGGAACAGTTATCATGGCAACAGCTTCTCCTGCCTAAGCTGCGGGTCTCTGCAGGTACTTCGTTATAGTCATGGCCCTATTCATTGCTTCTCCCAGAACAGAACAACTTTGGAGTTTAGGTGGATATCCATGTCTGCGTAGGTTTGTTGTCTCTGTTTTCACAAAATGGTTTGAGCAGAGCTCTATCATATGTTTAAACCTTATGATATTGTTTTATAATCTAACCACTCTTTAAACTTCTCCACAACTTAATCCTCGACCTGTCTACTGTGTTCCTTAGTCTTGATGAGGCTGTTTGTTCACTAATTTTGAACTTGGTTGCACTGGATTTTATTTAGGGACATCGGAGTAAAGGGGAGCTGAATACAAATACATGCCACAAGTTTTGTATTTGAATTTAAAGAAGGTTTGAAAACCATGTATCGTTTTCTTTCCACTTAATAGTTTTACACTAACTTGGCCTGTCTTGTAAAATCTCAATTAAATATTTTAAAATTCGTGGTTGTAATATGACAAAATGTGAAACACTTAAAGGGCTTCACATGTGTTTTTGGAACAGTTGTAACATTGAACTTACCTTCACATTCCTGTTGTAAACTCTAAAATTGGTAATCTAAGAAATCTTGGAAGAATATACAGTACCTATGTATTAATTTCGAAAAAAACAGCTTAAATATGGTTGAGGATGATGGTTAAATGTGCTGTTAATTTATAGAAACCATTGTGAGGTCTGGGGTCTTGTTATGTAGTCTTGCCACCATGCCAAGTCGCTTGCATCCTTCTACCCTCTGAATCGCTACCTCTCCACCCTGTCAAACCAAGAAACTGAACATTACCTCTGGGGCCCGAGGACTTACAGAATCCCAGTTTCAGAGCGAGGAGTGGGAGGTGATGGAAGGATTAGAGAGGAGCTGTCTCTGATGTTATTTAATCTCAGAGGCCAGGGAGCGAGCCAGCCGGAGCACTCCTGATGCACATCATCAGCCTCTGATGACCAGCCAGGAAAATTGGGTGCCTCAGATGCTACATCGCAGCCAAACGCCCCCACTGCAGAGCACCGTCTTCCTGTCCGGCTCTAACCAGTCGGCAGCTCAATTTGGCTGATGGCAAGCGTGCTCAGTCAGGGGAGAAGTCGGTCCCGGATGATTTCCTCCTTCTCTGCTCGCCTCTCCTCGAGGCTGACACCCCTCCCCACCTCAGCCATCGTCCAAATGTGCTTCTGTCCTCCCTTTCCCTCCCACTGCTGCCCCCCACCTCCTCCCTCAGCATTATTACACCCCCTCCTTTCCCCTGATACTCAAACACCCAGCCATCACTCAGTTGCTCACGTTATCTCAGGAGCCTGTCTTGCTTCACCCTCCCACCTTACCAGCCACCCTTCTCTCTTTTGCTTCCTGGCAGCCCTCCATCCCACCCACCCCCACCACCCCCCAAGAGCATTCCAGCGTGACAAACCACACGGGATTTCACAAGTCCTTTAAAGTCTGCTGCCTCTGGGAACCGCTCGTCTTCATGCAACATTTTAGTATTCGAGGGAATACGTGACTGGGGAGGTAACCAAAGCTGTTACATTTCTACTGTTTCCTTCAGATTGTTATTGTTGGGGATTCGTTCCAGCTGCATGCAAAGTCTCCGTCGGAGGATTTTTGATGATTATTCTTCTCATCTACTAAATTTTTCTTTATTTCCATCTTGTTTGTCAAATATTATCTGACCAAATAAATATTTTTTTTCTTTACTGAAGCTCTTTTTTTTTATTTTAACACATAAAAGCATCACAACAACAATATACAAATTCTTAGTAATCTTTAAAACCAAAAACACATTTACACATGCAACAATAGGGTTTAAGACAATGAGTAACTTATTGAATAACTTTGTTTTTTGGAATGTTTTAACACCGCTTTGCAGTAGACCGGACTGCTGTTTTACTCCACTGAAGAAAAGTCCAGAATATACTTTAGCTTCAGAGCAAAATCTGTCTACCGTTCAGCATTTAATTCCAGATTTTCCCCCGTAGTTTACAGTACTTCACTGGGATTTCTTCCAGCTTTCTTATTAACCTTCGTGTGACTCCATACAAAAACGGTATCAAAAAGATATAACAACTGGTGTAGTTTCGTGAGAAATAAAAGGTTGAATTATCTAGGGGAATATGACCTCCCGTCAGCATTTAAGTATCAGGTGCTGATACTAACAATTAGAAGTGCAGCTCACTAATGCAGGACAATGTGCCCTGTTCTGGAGTGTGTCCACACAAGCTCAGTCAGTCCCCATGCCTGCTGCCGCCTTCACACTGGTATAAATGGTTTTAACATTACACACACACAAAAACTGCTGGGTTATTTCTTAACTCAATTGTTGGAACAGAAGTTGAATGGTTTTTCCAAAATCAGAAATCATGACTAATGTTTCATTGGCTGGCAAAGAGATTTGATATGAGCATATAAGGGGTGTATAAAAAAAAAATGTTGTCTAGAAACCCCCCAGTGTATAATTTCTAGAACATTATAATTTGCCAAAGAAAGTGACAGGGTCCTTTTGGCACTGATTGTAGAGTAACGCAGTGCTGTTTGCACCCCCGCCTGCTGCTGGGCACTGCTGGTCAGTTGGCTATAAGAAGGCTACTACACTTTTGATTTGCTTACAAGTAAGACAAATTTAGTTGTTTGGAAAGATTTCAGCTAATGAACAATTAAACTGAAATGGAAATTAAAAGGTCATCACTCATTAGTATTATTGTAGTGACATGAATCCTAACAATGTCTTTCTTTTCACTTTTATTTTGGTTAAATACATGTAAACAGTGAGGCAATATCACTGTTAAATTAAGGATTACATACTATGACAACCTGATAGCTGTGATAACACTGTTGATGTCAATGCTTTGTATTAATGATTAACACTGGAGATGAAGCTTGCTAACTAAATGTAACTAGCCCTTTAGCTGCTAAGACTACACTTTGGCCAATCACTTGGTTAAAAAGTAAAATTAAATAGGTAAACTACTTTTATTATTTATCTTGATTTAACATATTTATTTCATATATAATACTTTACTATTTAGTTTAATTTTTGAGTTTTAAGCAATAATGTACTGAGGATAAAAGTGTCTCGTATAGATTTGATTTTGTACTTAGCACACATTTAGCCCGTTTGTTGCTAAGTATCTAGCTCAAGTGCTAGCTATGTTCAACACACCCACTTTGACTAAAGACCTACTCATAAAATCAAATGGAGAAGTCCTTTCTATACTGTTTATATAAAGTTGTCCAACAGTAGTTGCACCGTTGGTGGATTAAGCTAGTCTTAAAATAACACTAAATGTTTTTTTTTGTTTTGTTTCAGAAAAACAAAAGAAAAAGCCAGAAGAATATATTTCTTCTGACAGGAAGCAAAACTAACATTTTGAAATGGCCCAGCCAATCTCCTGATTCGAATTTCATCAAGAACCTGTGCAGGGAGCTAAAGATTAGGGTTATCGTACGGAGACCTTTTCAAACACTTGGCGCTCATCACCAATGATATGACTGGAAACGTGAAAAACGCTGGTCAGCAATTACAAGAGTGAGCTGATTGCTGTAATGTTGATATTTTTTCCCAATAATTATTGGTATAAAAAAATCTTGGCATTCCTTAAAATGTAAATAAAATTTGCCAAATATTTTTTTTATACAAGATTGATACTCCTCATCTGATCATTTTTAATGAAGGATGTATATCCAGGTTATAATCTATCAATTCAACCCTCTCTGTTATCGTTAAAACATTTGTCATTTTAACCAATATTTTCAGTTACAAACCTACTCCAGGATCTAGACACTGGAGACACCGTGTTTTGTTAAATCAACCAAAGTTTGGTACACCCCGTGTTTAACCCAAGACCGTGTTAGGAAAATAACCTGAATTTAGTGTTGTTTTTTTAACCCAGCAGTTTTTAGAGTGTAAACAGAGTTAAAAGACAATCCTAGAATATGACTCAGTTTGGGGAAAAAATGCTACTGAAATGTGAATATGAGGAATGATCAACAGGATCAGTTATTGCTCCAGAGTGACAGGTGTTTGTTTGATAATTGATTCTTGTGGCCTCTTTGTTTTGTCAGATTCAGTGTGTTTGTATGATTGTCTGTTTGAGTTCTTTACACAGGCTGGCTGTAAAACGTACAGCCACGACACTGAAAACACATTCATAGACACCAAAAATATACATAATGATACTGTCAAAAGGTACAATAATTACACAGGAAAAAAAAAAATTACAGAGTTAAAACAACACCATTATGTTTTCGTTTATCTTTATGTCTGTCCACTTTGTCTCCTTGCGTCCTTTTCAAAAATGTTTGGGCGGCGCTACGTGCTGTATGTCCATGAAATTCTCCTGGCAGACAGTCAAGAGTCCTGCCTGTCTTCCTGCTGCTGGATGGAGGTCCACTTCTCACTTTTCTAAAAGAACCACCGAAAAGCTTCCCCGTTGTTTACCGGCGTCCTCTGTGAGAGACAAAATGTGAAAAAGGAGGTTTTAATTTGTGGGCTCTGAGGTCAAGTGAAGGTCAAAAGAAGGAAACCTTCAGAAATGTCAAACGAAATTAAAAGCAGAGTTTTTCTTTATTATTAATTCAACAATTAAAAACAGTCTGAGTAAAGTAAAAACCCTGAACGCACTTGAAGCCCAACCACCAAGTGTTTCATCAGAGAGCCAGCCAAGGTGATTACATGCACGTCCCACCCACACCCAAATAATCATTACGCTGGATGAAACATTCGATACAAATTCCCATGGAGCAACAATGAGGCATTTAATTACTGTGAGCTGGAGCCGCAGTGAGGGGGAACAGAGCATCATTTCAATTTGAGCCCGCACCAGCAGTTGCCCCACCTCCTTCTCTCTAAAAACCTCCATGCCGCGTGTCCTGAAACTCATTTAGAAGTCAGAGACGTGAAATACCAGAGTCTCCTACCAATCCCCGTGACCAATTAGCATATTTTTTTGTATGTGTGAGAGTGTGTGAGGGAAGAGGGTTAACAGAGGGGAAATGGTGCATAATCACAACTAAAATCATTTTAGCTTGAGGAAGGGGCAATTTGACATTTTAATACCAAGTGTCATTGGTGGCTCCTTAAAGGCTGATGACGGCTGTAGCATTATCCTTGAGTTCACAGGCTGTTGACCAAGCATACTTGCTAACCTCGTTTGTTTTCTGCTTGGTATTTAGGGTTTGATGAGACTGCTCTTTAGTGTAATCAATGCAGTTTGGGCTGTGCTGTACGTGTGGCTGCAAATTAAAAGGTATTCAAAGTTCTTAAATTACTACTATACAAAAAAAAATTAAAAGTTGTGATGTTGGAAAGTTTGGTTTACGTGAGTCTTACATGTTTTATTTCTGATTATTATCAAAGGTCAGCTTCTAAAATACATCTCTGAGGTTATGTGTGTTAAAATGTGTCAAAGAAAGTGTTTTATTTGTGATGTAAACTTGTAAGTTTGCATAGAGCAAACTTGCAAGTTTTAAATTAATTTTAGATTAATTTTGAGTGGTGCCAGTCATCGTACAAAACAAGTAAATTAGACACAATTTTATTAATTAATATTCATTCATTTTTTCCACAAAAAAAATTTTACCCAAATTACAATCTGCATTTTTCTTGAATCTTATGGAGTAAGAAGCCACTGGAACAGAAGATTACTTATTTCTGTGGTTGGCACTGCAACCATGCAACTAAATCCTAAAATGAATTAACCTGAGCATCAGCAAAAATAATGTCTGCAAATATCTCCTCTGATTATGATACCTCCGACAAAACATTACATATCATCCTGTAAAGCACTTTGAAATGCCTTGTTGCTGAAATGTGCTATACAAATAAAATTTGATTTGATTTTGATTTTGATCCTGGGTAACATATACCACTACTTGTGAAAGAGTGGTATATGTTATACAGTTATAAGACTGTATAACTGCGGATGTGTCAGTTTGCTTTAAAAAGCAGTTCAAGACACAACTTACAACTGTCTGTTCATGTGGACAACAAAAGCTTATCACACATTTCGGGCGCATACATTCTGTAAAAACCATTTACCATATACTCACAACATATTAACCAATTACTATTATCCTTCCAAGTGAGTAACAGTGGAGCCCAGAGCAGCAGGCGCCCATCGTCACCAATTTGAATCCATGAGAGAAATGAAACACCATCTTATTTGAAGCAGTCAAGATGTTCTCACACATCTAATGTCGACCTTTTTTACTATTTTTTTTTAACCTAATAGCAATGAGCTGATTATTGCTGCATGTCACCGTGACTCTATTAATTTACATCTGTCACTTTCTACGCAGTTTTATAAATTACTATGTGAATTTTGCTTGTATTTTACAGAGCCAGAAAAACAGAAAGGATGTCTCAGTGACATGAATAAAAGGAACTGTCTAGACATTTTTTTAAATCTTCTAAAGTATGACGAAAGAAAAAATATTTTATGGATAGATTTTCTTCTGTACAGAGATGTGATTGCATTGTTACTCTAGTTTAATATATGCTGTAGTGGCTTTAACATTTGTTTAGTAAGGAGGCAACAAGATCTTGGGACACAAGATGTCGAGATAATGCAACAATATTTCTCAGCAAAAGAAGTTCCGTCTCCAGAACCGCTCTGAATTTGCTGACAATGAGTGATTTTATGTATTTAAGGGAGTCCAAACTATTATCAAGATGCTACTGTATGTCTGTTAGGTTATATAAAAACAAGTTATTTGAGCTGTGTACTGACTCTTGTAGTGAAAAAAGAAAGGAAGTAGTTGAGTTCTTGCTCTGTAGTATTGAAGGACCAATCTAAGACTGTTCTTTTGACAACATTGGCTAGCTAACAACAGTCAGTTATACTGAATAAACCTTTATCGCTTT
Source organism: Girardinus metallicus (assembly GCA_903067095.1). Taxonomy (NCBI): domain Eukaryota; kingdom Metazoa; phylum Chordata; class Actinopteri; order Cyprinodontiformes; family Poeciliidae; genus Girardinus; species Girardinus metallicus. The sequence continues at coordinate 14,270 of CAEGAE010002897.1, forward strand.
TTAAGCATTTGTAGGAAAGCATTTTCAGTAGTCTGTTGAAAAAAATGTGGTTTCCCAACGAACATTGCTATGTTTTCATTATTTATCTTTTTCGTCTTTATTTCACCACATGTTGCATAACATGTTATAATGTAGGATTACTGTTATATTTCGGATCAGCCTTCAACACCACCAACCCAAACATCCTCCACCAGAAGCTCACCCAGTTCACAGTGCCTGTGACCTGACTGACCAGCAGCATCAGGAGAAAAGCATTTTCTCCCAAACAAGAGCCAATAACACTTGCACCCCCTGCAGTTTTCTCAAGCTTCTCCTATTTATGTAATTTTTGCCTATTTACATAAATTACTCAGGATGTAACTCTTGAAATTTGCAGATGACATCACTGTTACTGGTCCTCTCCAGGACAGTGACTGGTGCTGTCTGAACCACCCAGAGCTTAACCCACTAAAGTCCGTGGAGACAGTCTTTCACCATTCTCAACACTACTACTGTTGATCAGTTCCACTTCATAGGAACCACCCTTTCCTGGGACTTGAGCCCTCAAACTTAGGCACTCTATTCTATGTGTGTAGACAACTCAAGATGTACAACCTTCCCCAAGAGCTAATGGTCATGTTCTACACTCGCATTGCTCAGTCTGTCCTGTGTTCATCCTACACTGTGTGGCTCATCCACAAAACAAGACAAGTCCAAGCTGCAACAAACATTAGGTCTGTGGAGAGGATCATAAGAACTCACATTCCCTCCATCCAGGACTAAGGGTCTAGGGACAGGAAAAGGGCAGCTAACATCTTTGCAGACCCCACACATCCTGGACACAAAGTAATATTTTACTTCATGTGCTACAGAGCACTATTTGCTAAAAAAAAAAAAAAAAACCCAGCCACCACAGAGACAGCTTCTCTGATAAACGGTAAAACATTACAAACATTAAAACTTAAATATCTTAGAATATGAAACATTTTCAACCAAAACCTTACGTTAAAACCGTAACTTTGCACTTTCTCTAAAAAGAAATATTGACATATTGAGAAAGTTCTGCACAATTTGTTCCATACATCTATAACAGTGGCGTGTGTGAACACACCATGAGTGGTGAGCCGTTAACAATGCTAAACTTTAACAAGCTTTACTCTAGAGTTAAATTTTGGGTTGATAATAATGTCTTTACATTTTATGTAGAATGGTAGGCAATACAAACAATTTGGAAGTATTTTAAAAGTACTGTACCTGGCTAACTGTTAGCTGCTAGCATTTCTGACGTTACCGGATTAGATTCCTATTGGAGCTATACTAAAGAGCTATTCTCAGTTTTTTATAGTTTCTCGAGAGTACATTTATCATCTTTAGGTTATAATACCAAAAGAAAAAATCTAAACTGGATAATTCTACACTTATAGGTTCAGTAAAATATAACTTATAGACCTAATTAGTAAAATTAATGAATAAAAGTTTTTTTTATTATTCTTATTTATTTATTGTTTTGTTTTGTTTTGGGGTTTTTTTCAAAAAATATTGCTAAAATCTTGTTTTATCCTCATGGACCCTATATTGTGTGTTGTATTATATCATGAGCTGGATGAATCGTTATACCCATAGGGCTAACTGTTATTTTCTTGTAATTAACTTATGCAAACTTGAGTTTACGTAATTTCTTTTCTATTTAATGACTGCAAAATCTGAATCACATCTGAATCAAAAACTAACTTACATTTTTAGACTATTTAATATAGTATATAGAACATAACATAACACAGTCCTTTGTGTGGGAAAAATAACTAAGACAAGTTTAGCCTGTTGAACATCTTAACAACTTTACATGACCTCTTTAGACTTTAATAAATCAGTACGGCTCTACCAAAACACCAGACAGCTAATACAAGCTGAATATTCTGTCTTCCTGACTGCCTGAACATATAAAATATTTTATCTTGCACCGGTAAAACAATGGGAAATGTGTAAATTGAAAATTCTTAGGCCAATATAAAAAACTTCTTCGCTGACACATATCTTAAAATTAAAACTAGATATGTTCTGTAATTTGTTAAATTTTTAGTGCATCTGTACAGTAATTCTTCCTATCAAGGTTACTCTGAAGAAAGCAAACCTGGCTAATGTGGAGGATGCACCTCTCTGCACCTTCTATGGTGGATCTGCAGGGGCACTTTAAGGGCTTAAGCCCATTTCTGTCAGCATTGTAATGCCTGGGGAGCTGAAGCAAAGCAGAGAGTGAGGCGAGCCTAGAATGTTTATCTTGATCCATATTCTCACATTGATCAATCCCTGGTGGAAGTGCGGCTCACCAGAGACAATAATGACCCTGATCCGGGCACTCGGCATGTCTCTGTTTTGTTAAGTTCCCCGCGTTATCGATCCAGTGGGGCTCTTGAGTGCTGCTTGGATTCACTCCCAGGCCATCTCTCCTCAGCACACAGCAGTGACCAGGCACAAAGAAGGCTCAATTAGCACCGGCTCTGCGTTGCCTGCTCCCCCACCTTCAAAATCACTCCATCAACTGGTAGAAACGGAGGAAGGAAGACGAGGGGCGGGGGTGGGGGAGACTAAAAGACGGGATAGGAAAGCTAGAGAAAGAGAGAGAGAAACTGAACGCTTGAGGAGAAGGGAAGCGCTGACCGTGTTACCTGGGACAAGGGAGCAACGCCAATGTTTTACCTCAAATCAAGACTCTGAAGCAGTGGCTGCGCCTTATGTTAATGACGCTGCCTCTGCAAGAAGGCATACAAAACAACCTGGCAGCAACGACACACAAGAGACAATTTCCTGCACAGGCTGTAAATGCACACAAGAAAAAGTGGCAAACTGACTCCAGGAGACGGAAGAATTTCACTAGACCTCGAATTAACCCCACCACATCGCCACAGTAGGCAGGGTATCCTAAAGTGTCTGCCGGTGGCTCTGAGTGATAACAGCACAGTAAAACTGACATGTGGTGGAATAATTCTCCGCTGATTCTGGTGAGGCAGTGTGAGGTCTCTGGGCTGCCAAGACGCCCTGTGATCCTAACCAAACCTGGCATGTGCCGTTAATGTTGCAGACATGTTGTCAGCTGATTTGGGCAAGGTGGTGGAGAGACATTATTGGCTCGTACGGGAGGGTGAATCATAAGTAAAGTCAAAAAACACTAAAATGGTGTTCGCATGTGCTGGAGACAAAAGCCTTCAATCAGAATCTTAAGGATCCAACCTTTGAGTCAGGTCCAAACCGTTTTCTATCCACACAAACAATAAAAATGCATGAAATGTCCTCAACCTCCCAGCCCACCGAAGCCCCGCTCCTCTTATCCCCTGCAGCCTTGGCGTCACTCTGCGCCGGGGCCAGAGATAAACCACTCAAGACGATGAGGATGATAATGGCAGACGCCGCAGCGCCTCAAAATTCAATCAGCGCCTGGACGTCAATGCGGATGAGTGTAAAAGTGAAATATGTTCGCCAGCGTGTGTTAAAAGATGCCACACAGGGCTCAGAGAAACAACAGCGAGAGATGTGGAGGGCCATGAGGGAAAAAGAAAAGAAAAGGAGAGAGAGTAAGAGAGGGGGAGCGAGAGAAAAATGAATATAATGTGTTTCAACTGCTCTGCTTCCCAGCACAATCCCACTGGCATTTTGAGCAGCGCTACTTTAACCACAGACTGTGAATAAATTACCCTTTTGAACTCAGGGTGATTGCAAATGTGCCCCGGTTTCTCTTGAGACATGTCTGGCACTAACCCTCAGCCAGCCTTGTCACAAAGGCCCCTTCACTGCCTCCCCCCCCCGCCCCCCCGCCTCCTCTCCCTCCCATCTACAGTACTTACAGGGCATACACACAGGCAGGCATAAAATCATAAAACTTTTAATTTCTTGTAATTGCTGATGAATTTTCTATTTCTTTACCAGCTACAAAAGGTGCATTTCCACAGCTAGAAGCTTTTCCAGGATCCAGGGTAAAATTCTGGGACCATTTTACCCTTTTGTTTTGAGAGCAGGAACCAGAGCCAAATCAGACTGCCAGGGTACAAATAGGGCCAGGTAGAGAGGTAGCACATTTTTCTTTAAAGAAATTTCACTTCATATCATAGTCGTAACTAACGCCCTGAAATTGCCCTGTGTGTCTTTAAGAAGCTCCTGCTCTTTCCAACAATCCTCTCTCAGAACAATGCTTCTCCATGCTGCAGATTGATGTTTACAACCATTCTCAGGAATGCTGTAGTTTGAATGATAAACTCAACACTTCCTCCTGAGGTTTGCTCATTTCTGCTGCCACTAGTCTGGTGGAGCTATGTGGGGGAGGGGTGGCCTGTGGGGTAGGAGCTTGGCTGAGGACTGAATCTCCAAGGAGGCACTTTGTGGAAATAGGCTGTGCTTTTCTTTGTCCTTAAAAAAAAAAAATACAAATCCAAACATCATTTTCTTGATACTTGATTTTGGACATTAGCCACCAAAAAACTTTTTTATTTGTATTAATTAGAATGGTAGCCATGGGAGACTCATGGGTTTGTCAATCAAATCACTGGTCAAAGCAATGATTGTGTCTGATGGGAAATGACATTATAACATACATCAAAAAAGTCAATTTTGCATCATTTATTTTCTCTCCCCAACACCCAGTGGGTACACGTTCCAACAAAATTTGGAGAGGCAGCATTTAGCTGTTTAGCCATAACTACTATGAAAAATAATAATAATTAAAAAAATGTATTGGTCTGATTTTAATTGAAAGTAGAAGTAATTTATGTGATCAGCCGACAGTTGGATCATACAGTGGAAATGCCCATAACCATTGAACAGGGCACAATAAAAGGTTACAAGAAGTTGCAACATAATTCATTTTTCTCCATTTAGCTTTTTGTTTCAAGGTGCTACGCTTTATGAAGGAGTTATAAAATTATAGTTTCAAGCAGTTAACATTTCTCTCATTACCTTTCCTATGGTTTAAAGACATGGTAACACTTTATTTGACAGGGCGTACATAAGACTGACATGACACTGTCATAATCATGATAAAACATCTATCATTAACATGAAGAAGTCTTTAATAATGTCTATGATTATCATGAAGTGTCATTCGATAAATAATGACACTTTTAATGCAAAGTTGCTTTAAAACTTGCATTAAAAGTCCCAACTTTGCACAATTTTGTAAATAATGCAACGCTTAATGGACTTTCAATGCAATTTCTATAGCAACTTTGCATTAAAAGTGTCAAATGACACTTCATGACAACAGTCATAGACATTCATAAAGACTCCTTAATGTTCATAACAGATGTTATGTCATGTTTATAACACTGTCATGTCATTGTTATGCACACCCCATCGAATAAAGTGTTACCAAAGACATTTTAGGAATTTTATGCCGATAATCAAAGCAAGGATAAATGCAGTGCCTCCCGAACCACTACTGTTACTGTTGCCAGCTGACTGCTTATGTCCAGTCAGAGGGCAGAACAAACATACTTTCAAATATTTGTAACACTGAGTGCAGACAGTACAGGGGTTGTAGCTTAAACTAGAAGTGGCTCATGTGTGAAGCAGTTGCCTGCAGGCTGGCTACTGGAACAGGTAGTCTAACAAAATTACCATCCAACACCAGCTTGTTATTCTGGTGTGACTCTAGAAACATTTAGAAAAGCAAAAACCTAGAGAATTCTGCGCAATAAATTTATTGGTATAGTTGTAGTAATCACTATATCATTTAAGCAGCAGCAGAAGTAAGTTTTATCTTTTTTGTTTGAAATTGAATCAGTTTGTGTGAAAAATGTTTGCATAAATACCAAGACAGGACAATATTTCTACTCTTAAGATTTCTTGAAAATGCTTACAGTGTAATAATTTGTGAAAAATCTAAATAAAGGTGGAAGATAATATAGAGATTTGGTAGCTGCAGAAGGGAGGAAAGAAATTTCAGTGAGTAACATTAAGCAGGTTGAATAGGAGCCAGCGGGAGTGAGCCAATGTGTTCCCAAATGCTCATTATAACTCATGGCCCATACATTACTGTGACAATGTCCATTATTTATTAGACTCCACACTGGGAAAGAGCCCAGTTTTTATGACCACAGTCGCCTGACAGGCTGCGACCAAAATAAAAATAATCACCACTGCCACACACACGCAGATGCGCACAGATTGTTCGACACTTCTAAGTCATTGGCAATGAAAGTTCAGTCTGCAATCATTCCAGAGTGGTCAAATGACACCATGCTTTTATTGATTCCAACTTGTTTTTAGAGCAGAAAACTGGGAAGAGACAAGAATTAATTTGTTTCATCAGTCAGTCGGGGAGGACTATGATAGCAAGCCAATCATTCACGACCGACCTCCAGCGCTGATTGAGCTGTACTGGTGCTGCTGGGAGGGGTTTTGGGATGCAGTCACCCTTAACTGATGTGTTTTACATATCCTGTCACTTTATTCTGCAAAAATATTGGGGCGTTGCCGAGCTAAAATGTGGAAGGTATCGCAATCCATCACCTGGAGAGCTCACTGGTGGTGGTGTGAGGGGGCTGAAATCTCATCTGGAGCCTTGTAACTGGTATCCATGCCACCCGAGGGCCGTTTATGAGAGGCACTTCTCCAAGGCCGTCATCGCGGTGGAACTCATCTAGGCATTCACATGACAGTGGCCAAAATGCAGCATCACACCGAAGCACTGACAGACTCTGCTTTGGTAGTAAATACAGGCCTTTGACAAACAGTTTAAAGGAAGCTACTCCGTAAGGGAAGCAGTTTCAATTGCCCAATAAGTTGCTAAAAATCAATGAATGATCTCCACAAAAAAAAATTTTACTTTTGTACATTTGTAAGTTGATTGTATTAGCATGAAAATATTTTTTCAGTTGTTTGTTACCTGCAAAAGTGATTCAAAAAGACACATTTTTTTAATCAGTTAAATAATTTCTACTTGTTTTTAATTAATTTATAAAACTTGAAGATATTTTTTATCAGAGCATTTTCAATTTGTTTTTGCTGTACGATCTACCTTAGCAACAACCTGACAAGTTTTTGTCAGGTTGCAATAGCTTAGCTTGTAAATCACCTAAATCTACAATAATTATAAATGACAGGACACTATCAAATATCTAAACTAAAAACTGTATTAGATAAGCATGGGATGATAAGACAATTTTTACGATACACCTTGAGATAAAATAACACACCTTCACGCCATTTAGTACGAATCTGACAGAGCATTTGTCTGACAATAATGTAGTGGAGATAGATACAATAAAATTTTTATGCTTCTCTAATTTTTGTCCTAAAAATATTGAAATTGCTTCCTTTATGTGTTCATAAATAGAATAATAATTTCATTTATAAGAAATAATATTGAAGAAATGTGTTTGAGTATAGAATTACCACACATGTCTGTTTTCTTGCTAAAGCTCCCTTTTTGCATGTCTATTCTTTTTCTTCCAAGAGGTCAAATCTATCTGGTTTTATAGTGACTAAAAAGCCACAAAGCCAAATTCATTGCATCCCCATGTTTGTTATTTAATGCTATGCTTGTTATTGTCCCTCAGCATGTTTGGGTTTAAACGAGAGAGGCTCAAATGCAGCTCAAGCACAACAAATTCTGTGAAATGGCCTTTTAGTGTAGAATCAATATGAACATATGTGAAGCAAATGCTAACTTTAGCATCATCGTTGGACAGCAGTGCTTTAGTAACAAGTGTTATCTGCCGAGCACTGTAAGCAAACTGTCAACACTGAAGAGTAAAGCATTAACCACTATGATTTCTAGCTGCAAGTTTTAAAGGTAAACACCCCGTCATATCCGAGGCTCCAGCTTATCCACACTTATTTAAATATTGTACCATTTCACTGCAACAAGGTCTCATCACACTCTTCACATTAATATAAAAAATAAATAAAATATGCATAACATCATCTAATTTCGTTTGTTTCAGACAAAAAAAATCTATTATCACTGGTAAAATAATGTTTTCATTTCATTCATCATTTATTTGTTATTCTGATTCTCATGCACAGACCAAAACAGAAATGTATAATAGACCCTCACCAAAGTTAGTAGTAGTTTTCAAGTGCTTGATATGCTCCTCTCATTGTAGAGTAAAACAAGGTCAACAGCCCACTATGAGGTCTAAATTAGTCAGGGTATCATCTCTGGTTACCAGCCAGCAGCCCCTTGCTCAGGCATGCTTCTGTTAGGCTCCAAGCAACAGCTGCAGGAGCGGCAACACCACACTCCTCTGTCCTCTACATTGCAGTCCTACTTGGATAAAATACAGTGAAAAACCTTGAAACCTCCCATTATTTCAGCATGTTTTGGTTCCTAGGAGCCAGACTGTCTTGTAATCTTCTAAGGTGGTCATGACAAAACTGTCAAGGCTTTCTTTTAATTCCTTTGATTACTTGTGAAAAATCGACCAAAGTCCACATAAAAGCAATCTATTTAGACTTTGGTTGATTTTTCACAATTTTTTTTTCTCCAATCTGACCATCACAGTATCTTTGCAATTAGTACTTGAAGAGAAAATGGTCAAGTGCAGGGTGGGCTAAAATAATCTAACTACCATAGATTAAAAGTATCTGAAAGTCAGGACTTTAAAAATATTTATACAGAAACCAGCAATATTAACTATTTACAGTTTGCCATGTTTCCATCAAAGAGCTTTTCAGGATACTTTTTGTTGGAACTAAGATGCTATTTTGTCTGCTGTCTGTTGTCTTCTGAGTTTTTCATAGAATAAATGCAGAGGGAAGAAATTATACCTCTCTGACAAGTAATGTTTATAATAAGGAACTGCCTAAAGATAGGTTCTTTGCTAAATCGTCTGTTACGCAGACACAACACAAGTTTGTTCTATTTTCCTCTTTGGTCCATCAGCATTAGGTGGCTCAATTCCACTGAAAAAGCTCAAGAACTGCAAAGAAACATTTCAAATCAGCCTTGGAAACAAACATTTTCTTTATTCACATCCCATTCACATCTGTGCATCCCAAGTGAACACGGTCAATGTGTAGATCCCCGCCGATAAGTGTCCTTATTACGCCATAAGTGTCCTTATTACGCCTCAGTACCATGATGTGGCTACAATGCAACGCCTGGCCTTGAACAAGCCATCCTTTCAAGCAAATCTAGCTAAGTGTACTGCGGATGTTTGTGAGTAATGAGGAATTTGGGTGATTTTTGCTGACTAGGCATTTATGGATGGTGGGAGGGATGGCTTATGATGGTGTGCTTAAGAGCTATGGCTGGGGGAGGAGGGGTGGTCACAGGGGGAAGATTAGGCTGAGGGGCAATGAAGGAAAACCCAAATCCATCTCCATCTCAGAACCATCCTAAAGCAGATTACTTACTTCAGCGGCAGAGGAAGAGGGAGAGAGGGGGCAGCAGATGAACGAGGAGGCAGTGAAAGAGAGAGCAATTAGCCTAGATGCAATTTCGGCACAGTCCCCTGACTTGATATTTGACCTTTAGTAAGAGTCTCGCCAAATATCGCCCGCGAAGCGCCGACAGACCATATGGCAAAGTGCTGCTGGAGGCTGAGATCAGTGTAACTCGCAGCCTCTGTATGGTAATGGGAGGGAATGTAATTACAGCACACTATTCCTGTAGGACGTATATTTCGCTAGCCCGCAATAGGAGTGGCTTTGCATTAAGTGGGCAATGAAATGGAATGGACCCGGTATTTCTGAGCCTGAACTGAAAAATGACTCTTTATGAGCAAGTCCTGATAGAGAGAGAGAATACTTTGTTAAAAAAAATCCTGAAATCCAAGCTAAGAAAGAAAGCAGCTGAACCACAATAATTAATGTCACAGCAGAAATGTGTCATTTGCTGGGAATGGCAGAACCCCAGCTGAGTCAGATACGCCACAGTAAGGAGAACAGGTTTAAAGCCAGAGATAAGAGAGGACAAAATGCATGCAGACACCAACCAGCATGACTCAAAAAAAGCTCTAAAACTTAGACATCAACAGGATAATTAACAAATGAGGATGTAAATAGATCCTTTACAAAAGATATACATGATCTTGAAGAGTTTTGTTAGAGTTTTGTTTTGGTGAAAATTGGTGAAAATAATATGGCATATATTTTTTTTCTTATTAGTACATTCAAATTTTCTGTTTTAATTATCTATGAATATGAATATTAATATGCAATTGTAGAGAATATGCTCTGCAATCCCATTATTTACCTTCAACAATAAATATATAATTTGGTAATATCTAGTGTTTAGCTATTGCATTTATGGCATACATTACATTTAGGTAGCTTAACATAACATTATTGATGAACTTTCCTTAGTTTGATATCACACTCCCCTCAAAATCTTTTGGCATTCCCAGGAAAAAGGTATAAAAAGCCCCAAAAATGAAAGTATCTTCTACTTCACTAGAATAATCCCACACAAAAAATCAAACCTTCAATTTTGCTATATTTATTCAGCGAGGACAACAATCTATTGAGAGGATATTTTACTAAATCAGCAGTTCAGTAATTAACATTATTCATTGTTTGACAAATGTAACTGGAGGATTTTTGTCATTTACACTTCACTGTACATAACTTTTTAATTAGAAATCCATGACGTTCTGCTTTTCTGGTGTCTATTTTTGACAGAGGCCCATTTTTTATAGCACTTTTCAAAGTGGAAAAGATAAGAGAACATGACATTCAAGTCACATCTATGCACATTTACCTGTATAAATTGCGATGTTGCTACAAAAAAATAACCACTTAGCTAAACAAGCCCATGATGATAATAAAAAAAAGATTATTTCAACAAGAACTGTGATCTAAACTGGGAAACTGACTTGGAAAAACGGATAAAAAATATATATATTCAGACATTTTTAGACATCTTTTTCATAATTAGCAACAACTGTTGAGAGTATTGTATTAATCATTTAGTACTAGTGCAAAATAGGTAGAGAATACATGCAATTCAAATATTAAAATTTTTGATATTTTTCTATTCATCTGACGTATTTCAGTTGTTTTTTTATTCCTTCAGTGTCAGTCAGTAACAAAAGAACAGATGGGATGTGTGTGCCTTTCAGTTTTCAAACCAAGATCCCCATCTCTCTCTGGTGACAACAAAGTAGAAAAAGCAAATCAACTACTCTGCTAACTTTCTTCTTATGCTAAACCTTCTGTGCAAATATAAAACACATATGAGAGGCAGTGTATGTAAACACCAAACTCCACACACCCACACACACCCACACGCACACAGGCATGCACACGCCCACAATATTTGCCCAGTAACAAAGCCTGAGCCTTTTCTGCTCTACTTATATTCACAAAGAAGTCCCATTTAGCACTGAAAAATGCTTAGTAACTGCTAAATTATTATGTCCGAATGTAACTTTTTACTGTACTGAAAAACGTTTCCTTACCTTCAACAGTATCTTTAAAGGCTTTTAAAATTTCTCAACCATAAGAAGTTGTTTAGTATTACTATGTTTTTTTATGATGCACAAACTAAAATATTTTACAAGTGGTTTATTGAAATACCAAATTATAATGAGGTTTTTAGAATATTTAATGTGGCGAAATGAGATTTTGTTTTCTTCCTGATCTTAATTTTTCCCAGAAAAAATTAGGATCCATCGATCTGGGCTGCACAAAATGCTGCACCCTGCTACCAAGTGACCGTCATTTCTGTTGAAACTGCTGTTGTGTCGAAGATTTTTTTTTTTCCGCCAGCCAAGCTTGAAGACAGAATCACAAGTCTAGAGACCAATGCAGGTTTCTTGAGAGGTGATGCAATAAGATCCAACCCCTCCTAAGATACTGAACATAATCTGCGTTTTTTTTTTTTGATACTTTGAAACATCTGCTGAAAACTTTCTGTTCTCCCCTCCTTTCTTCCTCTCCCAAATGATCCCCTCTAAACTATTGTTAGACTTTGAAACAATTGCTCTAACTTGTGAGAGCAGTATTTTTTTTTATGAAATTACATATTTAACCACTGGTTGGCAGCAGAGCAAATGTAGGGGTCAGAGTGTCTCCTTTTTCCCTTTTGCATCATTGCATATAAATATAATGTACGACAAAACACTCTGGATAAGCCACGCATACATACCCAGCACACTTTACAATAAATAAAATGCATCTTAAGCTTTTCTACATAAAAGTGAGTTTTTCTAGTATGCAAAAAATCTGCAGAGAAGCGTAAAAATGGATAAAAATATGTAATTCTGCAACTGGTTAAAAGATTTCACTTTGAGAAGTAAAGGAGAAAAGAATGTGTTTGATTTTTTGTAGAAGTTTTTCTACAGGAACATTTACAGGTGAAAGGTCGCTCTGGAAGTTTTTCTGGGGGAACCACAAGATTTGGGGATTTGAAGTCAAATTCCAACATTAAGTAGAAATATCCTTCATGTAGATAATGTCTACATCCAACCTATGTTGTTTAAAAGATATTTGTGCTATAAATATTTTAAAATAAATTGCAGCATTATTCCAGTTACCTAAAATTCAGACCCATATGAATGGAGGCTGGAAGAAATCAAAGCATCACCTTTAAATAAAAGTATTTTTGTAAATAAAATACTTATTTTACTCCAATATTTTGTGGAGGTCTTTCGATTTCCAAGACAGAAGATTAGGGCAGCGTGAGCAGGAAGGAAGAAAGGTGTTCTAGGACAGGCGCAAGGGTGGAGCAGTTTGGCTACCTGAGGGATCCGGTCTGGAAATCCCCAATCTCCCAGCCAAGTCGCAGCTCTTTGAACAGCGAAAGTCATCAGCCAGCACAACGACAAACCATGTGGGTGTAACGAAGCGAGGGCTAAGCGAGGCAACATGCTGCCAGTTCTCTGAAATGTTAAATTGAAATGCAAAGTAGGAGCGGGTCGTCTTGTTTAGAGCAGATTTCTTAGCATCTGTGTGGGAGTCCTAAAACTTGGAGGGTCCACACGCAAATCTCTGCATATTTAGAGTAAATCAACATAATATTTAGGTTAGGATTGGAAGATACACACAGCTGAAGCAGAGTTTAATTTTGCTCAGGTAAATGAGAGTTAAAGCAATCTGTTCTTGAAATACGGTGAATAACAAAAGCTCCATTTCAGGAAATTAAATTTTAAAACACACAAAATATTAGCTTTCACTAAGTATCACACTTCTCAGTAAAGCTTCTGCAGCACAATAGTTATTGCAGAATTGTTATCATCATTATTATTATACATACAAGAAGTCAGTGTTAATTAAAAATGTGTGTCTAACTAACAAGAAGTAATCAAAGTTTAAGAATTAGTTGGTATTAAGTTAAAGGTCCAATATTAACACAATAGGTTTTACATCATTCTTATGGCTTTTCTTGTTGCCTTTCGCTTAGTTTTACCTAGCGCTGTTTATCCTAATTGCTCTTGACCTTCGTTTTGTTTAACTAGTGGTTTATTATAAAAGCTTACATTTATAATACTGAGGTTAAGCACTGTAAAAAGCAAAGATATTATGGTGGTGTAAAAAAATATGACTGTATTGGTTTTCACGCAGCTTTACCTTCATATGAAACAGAAATAAATATTTCTTCTGGCACTAGTGCCCCTTATTGACAGTCGCCAGACAGGAAATGGGCAAAGAAAGAAGGGCTGAAAACATGCAGCCAGTGTCAGGACTCAAACCCAACTTTAGCCGCTGCTTTCCACTACACCTCTATCAAACCGTAAATCTGACTGGAAATTCATCACAGTTCATAAGGAACACAACGATTTGTCATAGCTTGCGTTTTAATTCCATACACACCCTGTTCCCTGACCTGATGGATTATTTTGTGATTCTATTTTATTTTAATTTTTTTTGAGTCTTTGTAATTTTAAAGCAACATGTTGATCAACATCCTCTTCTGTCAGACAGCTTTAGACAAACCTTCAGGACCATCCCACTGGGTTCACCTGACCACATTTCCACTGTGAGGGTTACTCTATGTCTGGTAGGATAGTTGTCTGGTGAAAACTTTATGATATACCTCAGTAAAAACACAGAGAGCGCTCATGTAAAGTGTCTGGGACACACGTCTGGGAAAAAACAAGCACACATAATGACCTGCAATTTTTTTCTTGTCAGAGCCACAAAGGTCAATGTGCTTCATTGGGATTTCATGGAGCACACCAAGACAAAGTAGTGTTGTTACGTGGAAGTGAAATTGTACAGTTTTCTTTTTTTCTCTTCTTTTTTTAAATTTCCAAAATTTGTGTGAATTTTTTCATCACTGGCTAGTTTAACATTGAATCTTAAAAGGTTAACACATTGATGGATTTCCCCTTATAGCACACACAAACCAACAGACTTAAAACTTTAGGAAAGTGCTTGGAAGCCAAGACCAACTCTATTTTTCAATACCAAAGTTTTTAACTTTCTGCTCTACTCAGGTTTGGGTTTGTAGTGAAAAGAGGTTTTGCTGCTGTATGCTAAGTTTGAACTGTTATGTCAATTTTAAACCTTGGCTTACATTGAAATACAAAGTGGTGATAATGTTGAAGAAATAAATAATTGTAGAACCCTAAAATAGTTACTTATTGAGGAATAAGTGAGAAAGCCAGCTGATATAAACTGTAAGGCATAATATTCTAACTGAAACAGTTTTTGATGAAGCTAGAACACAAAGCAAAACCTGGATCAACAGTTTAATACAGAGTTAGTCCAGGGAGACTCCCACACTGCCAAGTCATTGCTACTCAACAATAATCAGACAGGGAAACTGGTCACCGTTTGAAAAGATACAGGCTGCCCTCTGAACTGATTGAAATTACTTCTCTCCCCTTTACAGAAAGCCTCAGACAGTGCATTTAAGGAATGTCAACAAACTGCGGACGGCGCAGCAGTCGAACGGCTGAACGAGGGGAGAATCGCCCACTGTTGTTGTCAAGAGGGAAAAAAATTAATCCACCTGATTGTGGCATTATAAATCCCATCCTTTGCCTGCGGACCACAGGGTGACTTCACACCTCTAAGACACACTTGAACCTCAGGGCATCTCAGAGAAAAAAAAAAAAAAGAAGGAATATCTGTCTGGGCATGGTGTCAGATGCTCATCATGAAATATTCATAACCTGAGACCAGAGCCACAAAAGGCGAGGTGGCAGCCTGCGAGGATTTGACTTGCAGAAATGGAGGTGCTTAAACCACATTGACCAGTTTCTCTCATCACAACTTGTCAGTCACAAATTCACCTCATCCACGTCACTATTTCCAGACTGAATACCACGGAGCCACCTGTCATTTGCTCTCTTTTAACTTAAACACACAAACCTTTCACTTTGCTTCACACTAAGACAACTGACTAAAACACCCGAGAAAAGAAAGGATAATACAATTTGATTTTATATGAGAGCTCCAGTTTAACTGTGAAAATTCAGTAATGTGTAAAAAAAAAAATCATCCCTATTTTCTGAACACATGTATTGTATAGAGGCAGGGTACAGAGGGATTAAGAGTATGCTGACCAGAATAAATGTTACAGACAGAAAAAAAATTTATTTAGAAGAAACATATAACGCAATTAAACAACCCGGAAGAACGTACTTCTGGACTGGTGTTTCATTGTGTATTTGTGTTTGTTCTGTCTTCTTAAAACCCAACCCAGGGATTAATACAAAGTCAGCAATTTGATAGAGTAGGCTTGGTCTCCTTAGAAAATGTTTTATCAATTGCCATAATAAACTAAACTTGACTGCATTGTTTCATAGCTAGAATTGAATTTGAATGTGTATTGTTGACTTATGCCTACTTGAATGGATCAAACAGACTGCATATTTCTGCAAATAAAATGAGTCTCTGTTTTGTAAAGTGCCTTGAGATAACATTTATTGTGAATTGGTGGTATATAAATACACTGAGTGACATTTCATGGCAGTTTTTACTATACCTATGGACCAGCACACACAGTAAATAGTGGTTGTTACAGTCTACTTTGAATAGGTCACATTAGTAAACAAACTTTTTTTCCCTTCCCTGGTGATTTTAAGCTTTTGGATATTTCCTCCTTCTATCTGGAAAAAAACATGAGTCTGTTTTTAACCAAACTAGTTTCTGGAGAAAAGGTACAGCACACGACTATGAGATTGTGAACAATAGTCAACAGACTTCTATCAATGACAGCTTTAAGACAATGTTAAATTTCTCAGCAATACAAAGCTTGCATTTTACACGAAATATTAAAAGTCAGAAGCCTAATGTCTTTATTGATTTTGTTATTTACAGCATGTTAATAAAATTCCCCAATGAACATAAATAGGAACAAAGCAGGGATATTATTGCATAATAAAACACATTTTTTGACCTTTGTTGGAAGTAAAGGAATATTTTTCATTGTGGCATAAATGCAACCCAAAGTGTTTTGCTCTACACGGTCATCATCTCCTGATTTCCTACATGTGATATAATTACATACAATTACAAACATAAAGATTACAGTTTTGCAGGGTGGTTGCTGATAAATCAAATATCTGAATGAATGTAGTCTGTGCAGGCAAAGATCTGCAGCTTGGATTCTGCATGTTTAAGACATCAGAAAGGTATAATATGAATAATATATTTACTCTGGTCCTTATCAACACAAACAATGTACACCTTTTGTGCCCTCAAAATTGGATAAAACCTATGAGTTTAATACTCATAAATTAAGCAGATAGGTTTAATTCACAAGTTTTGACTCTAAAACTGCATTGCCAGGTATGTAGCATTATCTGTTCTCTGATACGGTTTGCAAACATTTATGGAAAACAGTAATTGTTTTGTGAGTATTTATGTTACGTTGTAGCTATCACCACAAGCGTCCAACTCTCAAAGACCAGAGATGTTTGCGTAAAGTGCTAGTGGTTTTGCAATAAGGTGGCAGCTGTCTCACGTAAGCCATAACTATGTCTTCCCGTGACTGTCCCTGATGTTGTTGCAAAAGATCTTTGCAACCTGCAAACAAATGATCAAAAGTCTGTAAAATGCTGTTGCTGTTAATCTATATAGTTTAAATGTTTTGATTGTAGTTACTATTTCTAATAAGAAGAATTATAATCCCACCATGTCACGTTAAATATCAAGAGATTCATTAAGAAAAGCTAATAAATGAATTCTGAGAGCTATTCTTAAGGTGTTTGTGGCCCTTTAAGGCACACCATGGAAATTAATTATTTTGACTTCATGATGTCATAGTATATACCATTTTTCTGACTACTCCTACTTGATCATCCCCTGACTACCCTAAAACTCTTTAGGATTTTGGGGTGATAGATGCTAATAAACAGAAAATCTGAAAAGCCTAAGCTATAGACAGCATCTAGTTAGTCCCTTTTAGATTAGTGTAGAAACACAAAGAAAGTGTTTCAGAGCAAGTACAAAAATATGCTGTCCATTTCAACATCACACGAGTGAGGCTTACTATTTACACAGATTCATGTAAAAAATATGCATTCATTTATGCTTCCTTCCTTCCTTCAACAAAATGTTGCAATCTAGAATTAATTTTCAAAACCCTGTACTGTTCTCATTAGGTGTCTTTGAATGAATGGGAGTCCTGCCGGAAGCTTTTGGTTATCTCTGCTTTGTGGCCAGTGCGATACGAATCCACTTCCAATGGTACAACGGACAAAAGTTAAATGAGCAGTAAATACAAACTCGATAAGATTCAATTCACCTCTCAACAATAATTAAGTCTGATTCAGTGAGTTTTGATTTAATAGAATACAATAGGATGTGATACAATCAATTTGGATAAAGCAAGAGAATAGTGCTTTGTGACTTACAGAGCATAATTAGTAGAAACAAAACATTTTCTCAAGAAAGCATAGTACTATAATACCTTTACATAAATCGTGTTGCTCTCATTAATCGGACACTTTGCTGTCTCAAAAACAGAAACCGAGGGAACAAAATACACTGCTAAAAATAAATTGTTTCTTCGGGAACATTTGTGAATTGATCTGCACCAGACTGATGAGGTTCAAATGTACAAAGTGAACTTCAAATTCAAGATGAAGAAACATGTCAAAGAAAACACCTGCTTTGGGAAAGCAGTTAGCCTTTTTGATTTCTATGAAGGTAATCCATCCATCCATCCATTTTCAATACACCCTTGTCCCTTAGTGGGGTCAGGAGGTGCTGGTGCCTATCTCCAGCCACGTTCCGGGTGCGATATGAAGGTAATGTTAAATAAAATATTTAGGACAATGATTTAAGCAAATGGGTCCTCCAAATAGAATACACACCACCATATTCGTTACAAAGAACAACAAAGTCAATGTTTGGAAGGGGCCATCATAAACCCTGATCTCAGTACAGTAGAAAATCTGTGAGCAGAGGTGAAAAAGGTGCGAAGCAAGGGAGACTACAAACCTAACTCACCTACACCAGTTGGGAGGAATGAACTAAAAAACCAAACTATTGTAAGAAGCGTGTGGAAGAATCCATCCATCCATCCATCCATCCATCCATCCATCCATCCATCCATCCATCCATCCATCCATCCATCCATCCATCCA
>CAEGAE010002909.1:0-31869 GCA_903067095.1 Girardinus metallicus
TAGGCCAACCCATCAAGTGTTCTGACTAGCTGTGCTATCTCGTCACTTTGTCTTAACGGACCTCTTCTTTCAGTAAACAGTAATCTAACGCGTTACTATTTCAAATCCAGTAATCAGATTAAAGTTACTCATCCAAATCACTGTTCGTTACTATTTTCTTTAGTAATGTAATTTTATTTCCTCTACACGTCTTGGGGAGCGACCGCCGTTACTATGCGACAGTTGTCAGCAGCGACAGAAACGTAAACAATGGAGGGAGGCGAGATGCGCATTTTGTTGCTGGACAATCGGGAACTATTTTGAGTTTCTGTCAAGTCCGATTATTATAAGTGACTTTGGGCTTGTTTTTTTCTAAAGTTGTGTTTTTCTGGACTTGTTTTTGAACATGAAGTTGCTCATTTGGGCTTGGAAATAAGCAGAGACACATAATGAGACACAGATGTTGTCTGACATCCAGGTAGTTTTAGTCTCCCTGTCCATCATTTCCCGAATGAACAGGGAAATGTTCATCTGTGTCATAGTTAATGTCAATGTAATATAAATATATGTATAAATATAAATATATAAACATATTTATACATTGAAATATATAAACATATTTATATTACCTGTGAGTGACGTTGAGCTTCGAGTTGCGCTCCAGAAAACTGCAAACATCGAGACTAATATGAACAGGACAATGAAAGTAAAAACAGCCACAAATGAACGTGTCCGTAAAGTTGCACAACTAAACGCCATTATAATCATTAAGATTAAGATACGTGTCAAATCTGTGCAGCCATCTGAGTTGTGGAGCCGCATGAGGAGCGCTGCGCTCTGGCAGCAAACGCAGGGCCGTAACGCAGAAGTTGGAGGCTGTGGGGGAGGAGGCTCTAAAACCCCCTAGAGTTTTTCTGATAATAGTGGAACACAGAAAAACACGTAAAAATTACTAAAGTCTTTTTTAACTGTTGTAACCATTAAACAATCTCCCCTTCAGGTCAACCTTACAAGCTTAGGCACATTGTTGATGTTATAAAATAACTTGCAATTACATAAGTATTGACAAAGCTCAATGTAATTTTCACAGATGGCAGAGAGTTGTTGTCAGCAGCTGCTGAAAGTAATTAAAAAGTTACTTGTAATCTAAATTAGTTACTTTCCAAATCAAGTAATGTGTAATCTAACTTACTAAGTTACTTTTTTAAAGTAGCTATGCCATCACTTCCTTTGAGCATGCATTAAATATATTTTTCATTTTTCCCCTCATTTCTGAATTAAAACTTTTATTATTGGTCTGAAAAAAATTCTATTCTTAAATTTATTAGCTGTAAGATGATATAATTAACATAAATTAGGCTTAAAATGTAAGTCTGCATATATTTAATATAGACATTGTAGTTACTGAAATACGTGAACTTTTTAAGTAATTCATCCATTCAACATCTTACACTTTTGTCAATAGAGGGGCCACAAGTGGTGCTGGTACCTGTCTGCAGTGGTGAGCACCCACACACACACACGCCCCCCCCCCCCACACACACACACACACAGATATTGATGTAACAGTTTTTTTGAAAACTCAGCAAATTTTGCTCAAATTAGGGGACATTTTCTGGTGGACATTTTTCACATCTCTTTGAAAACATTTATTTTATGTTTTCAGTAAGTTGAAAGTGATCTAAACAAAGTTCTGATTTAATGTGGAAATATGCGCACATTCTATCATTTCTTAAATATGACATACAAAGGCATCGTTGTAAATTTGAATATCGTCAAGATATCCTAATTTATTGGGGCTGGTGTCTCTTATCGTCTTTTCCACTGAAATTCCAGCAAAGTGGATTCTCTGCAGTCTTCTTCCAGACTCTGGAAATTTGATTTCCAAATGAAATGCAAACTTTACTTCAATATTAAAAGACCACTTTGAACCAATGAGCATCTCCCAGTTCTTTTTCTTAAGATGCTTCTGATGCTGTCTCTGGTCCCGGAGTGGCTAAACAAAAATACGACAGATGCTCTGACTCCTGCCGAAGTCTAAAACTTGTGAATCTCCTCTAAACTCTTGAATGGGATTTACTTCACAATCCTCTCAAGGCTCCAGCTTTTTGTACCACACTTTTTCTTTCCACATAACTTTCCATTAATGTATTTTAATACATGAATTCTGTCCACATGCAGTTTCTTGATTGAACAGCGACCTGCTCCTCTCAGTGACTATGTGTCTATCTGACTATAGTCAGCAGTTTCCCTATAATTGCTGACCATACCATTTTGGAGTAAAAAAGAAAACAATAATAAAAAAAAAACTTATTTCTTGCTCTTTGGTAATTTTCTTTTTTTATGTTTGTTTAATCAGCCATAAGTCATAATAACCTAAATTAACATAAAAATAATAAGAAGATGAATGTGTGCGTGATGAATCTGTTCACTAAATAAATTACTTAAGTTAATTAAGTAATTGATATGCACCTGTGTTTGAAACAGAAAATTTCTTCGGCTCTTTACCTCCTTCTCTCGTTCTCGTGGATCCTTAACTTCCTGAAACTCCTCACAAAACTTTTTTTTTTTTTTTTTTCCAAGGCGAGCTTGGATTTGAGTTTTGTGATTCCTGCTTCCTGTCCTCTCTCACTCATCCTAAAACAAACGGGCCATTATTCAGCGGCGTGTTTCCTGCGGGTCTTACATGTAGAGACGTCGCACCGCCCGACTCCGGGTCAACACATATTGTTTATGAAAAACAAAAGGATGATGACGTGATGCCGTGTCTAGACTCCATGCAAATGACCAAGGTTGATAAAAAAAAAGAAAAAAAAAAACAACTCTTTAAAGCTCGCGTATACAGTATTTTCCATGTGACGACACACAAGCGCATCTTATGCAGAACACGCGCGCGCACACGGGGGCAGACAAACTGGAAATGATTATGGTAATGATAAGAATCATGGCTGTCATCGCTGTCTCCTCCACCATGTTAAAAATTAATCTGAGTTAACGGTAATCCACGTCTCCTCATTAGATTACTGGTGTGGGGAGGGGAGGCTCCCAGGCCATCTGTACATCATTAACAGAGTCTCAGTGACAGCTCTCTCTTCCCCACTCAACTTCCTCCAGCCGTCCACGCTGTCCAACATCTTATCTGTCCCCCTGGTCTTTGTCTCCACCCTGTCCGTCCACTTAATCCTGCAACCAAACGATATTGGTTGCGGGATTAAGTTCAAAACGGGAGATGTGACACCGTTTCCACTGTACCTGGAAGTATCAGCATTAACATTCATAGGATCTCATGTCGTCCACTGCAGCTGCTCCTGTTCCTCGTCTTGCTGCTCTAAAAAACTAAACAAGTCCTACCAGTCCAAGGAGTTTTGTAGATAGAAGTCAAAATTTGGGGAAAGTATTTTTTTTTTTTAGAGGTGCATTATTATCCTTATAGGAGTTATGGCTTTATCACTCACAATTGCAATTTTTTTTATGCTTTATTCTTGAAACATTTCCTATCAAAAGCTCTTAACAAAAACTGTGTTAACCTGAAATTAACTTATTTAATTCATTTATTTATTTTTTTATCTGTTTTTTTATTTTACCATGTTGGTCAAATAAAATTTATGTGTGCAAAGTACTAACCCTTATCCATTCATATATTTCAAAACTAATTTTATTTTATTTTTTACTGGATAAAAATATGGATCGGATGCAACAGTTTGAATTTGTTTTTGATTTTTCCTAAAATATGCAAACGGGCAGACTCAAATATGTACACATTCTTTCAGCTGCAAATTTCAGTCAAACTTTTAATGCGGAGCAAGTATTTCATTTTCAGTTCATGGTGATGTGAAATTTGCTTCAACGGGACTCTGGTGCCCCAGTTTGGGTCAGATGATTAAAACTTTGCCATATTTGGATGTTCTGACAGGACAATCATACACATGTGAAAACTTGTTTTAGACTGGATAAAGAAAGCTCACATTACGATTCTGGAACCAAGGACTGAGGAAAGGAAATCAGCCAGTTTAAATTAGCTCCATATATTCTGTTAGGAAGGGTGATCACAACCATGGGGTTGATTCTGATTAATAAAAACACGTAAACTTTAGCATTTACAACAATTGTAGAAGAAGATTAAGTTTTTAAAAAATAAGCTATGAAGCTGACTTCAGCTGGTGGTTTCCATAACAATATGAGGCATGAACTCAGACAGAAAAAAGGCAAATACATACTTTTCAGCTGCTCCTAATGACTTCAACGCTGCACTGAAATTCTGATGATCAGTGCTAAGCTAACGGCTATTTTATTGTTTTTGAGAATTGTGGACTGGATCAAATCCTCTTAAATTCAAAATCTAAAATATTTAACATTGATCTAACCTAAACTGATCTAACACAGTTAGAGATTTCTGAATTTTTGTATTTGATAATTCTCTCAGATCATTATTCAGTCAGAAATCACTGCTGATTCGCTGCAAGTTGTTAGACTTAACAGGAGCACATAAACAAGCTGAAACATAAATTCTTCTCTTACTTTCAGCTCTAAATCACCAAGACATGAAACCGTTACTTTAGCAGGTCTGAGTGACCAATTAAAGGAAATTCAGTCTGTCAGCTTTATACAAAATGATCATTATACATACAAAAAGGTTAGGCAAGCATCAACACAGCAGTAAATGACTCCAAGGCTCTTGATAATTGATAACATCTGCATCTTTATTTTAGTGCAGTGCAAGTCTTTCCTGCTATGGGCAAAAATTATCCACATTCCACTTACTTATCATGAGACGCACCAGCAGCAGCAGCATGTTCAAGGAGAACACCAATAAGCTGTGTTTTCTAAATTAAAACTGCCACTCCGTCATTTTCTGCATGAGCTTTTGGAGTTTAAAGACTTCCAAATCAGACTTGAGTCTCACACAGCACGGCGTGCAGCAGCCCCTGAAGGAAATCGATAATCAAGCTCCCCAGTCTCAGGTGTGGCTTTGCGTAAATTTAACCTCAGCCCGTTCTCCATCTCTCTCATCTAAACTGATGTGGAGATGAGCAGCTCATCAGCTTCTGCTTTGACGTCAAAACAAAGTGTGGGAACAAACCAAAAAAGTTCTGCAGTTCCTCTGTTGATTTTTTTTCCCCCTCCAGAACTTTACAGATAGATCTTTTAATACTGTTTGGAGGCGGAGCTCGCTATAATTGCGTGTGCGTGCGTGAGTTCGGGTGTGTGTGTGTGTGTGTATTGACAGATGGCTTGTTACTGTATGAGAGCCGGTTCGCACATTCATGTAGAAGCAGAAAAGCACAGCAAACATATGCAAAAGACAGCATAACTCGCTGAGTGGAACTAAAGGAAGCACGTTCACAACGACCGACACTCCGTCACTTCATCAATTACACGCATGCTGTGTGAGCATCATGTCAGTGATGTGTAAGGCATTTAAATGACTTGTGCACCAAGACACAGTGGCGTAGTTTCCTCTTTATTGTATGGATTTTTTTTCTGACAGACATTCAGTGATCTTTCCTGATCAGTTTCAGGACAGCTGCTGACATACATGTAGCTTTTAGGTCTCATACTAGCGTCACACATATGGAGACAGATTTTTTTTGTTAATTTTGTCTATAAAATTGCTGAAGCTCAATCAGATGTAATTGAATACATTTCACTGCCCACCAGAGCCTTTCACTCCCCAACTTACAAGACAAATTGACAAACACTTAAAACCTTTTTCATTCACTGGGCTTTTATGTGATAAGATGGCAAGGGTCAGTATCTCAGTTTTCAGATATTAGTTCTGATTCTCATCTGGATTTAAGTCTGGACTTTGACTGGACCATTCTTAGATGTAAACTGTTTCATTCTGCCTCTGGCTGTATGTGTGCAGGGTCTGCAGGATTGCTCTGTAATAATGCTCTGTAATACATTTTTTAATCAATTTCAACCAGTTTCTACTTTGGTAAACCATTTCCACAACTCAGTGGCGTTGAGGTGGCAAGTGGACTTGAGTAGAAATCTGCTCAGGGCCCAATACAGACTTTAGTCTCTTCTATCGCCACTGTTCCACATAAAGACCAGATTTATGTGGTGGATAATTAAGAGCTGTTAACAGGACATTCCACCTGAGCTGTGAATCTCTCCAGCTCCTCCAGAGGTAAAATGGGCCTCCAGGCTGCTTCACTGATTATTGCTCTCCTTGCATGGCCTGTCAGTTTATTTTTAAACCATGTTCCATTTTATTTATGTGCTACTTTGTCTTGGTCTGTCACATAAAATTCCCAGATAATGCACTTAATATTTTGAAACAGTTTCAGCGATATAAATACTTTCAAAACACACTGTAAATGTTTAATTATAGCACAAAGCAGCATTATGTAGAGACAGGACAGAAAAAGTTCAGAAGGGAATAAAATCTGAAGATATCATGAGACTCTGTAAAACTACGTGTATTTATTCAAGTGTGTGTGTCTCTCTGTGTTTGCGTGCATACGTGTGTATGCGTGGAGGGGTGGGCGTGTGTGTGTAAAGGCCCTGTCACTCTAGCCCTGCGCAGCAGCCTAACCATTCCTGACAGCCAATAGCTCATTAGAGCTGCTGTTCTACGTTCCTAACTCCATTCGCTCACTCCCAGTTTCCTGGACCCAGCCCCCCAAACAATACGTGTGTGTGTGTGTGTGCAAGGATGTGGGTGTGTGTGTGTTGTCAGCTGTCTGCGCTCAAGCCTGGGCTAGGACAAGCTCGATGGACAGTGGGGATGAGAAAGTGGGGTTTGGGGGGAACTCGAGGTCCTTTCACAGGCACAAAGACATAATTAACCAAATTGGCAAATGGTTCGAGAAACCGCCTCTTGAACATTGTGTGCTCGTCTTTGGTTGCTATAGAAACTCAAAATTTGTGTCCACTTTGTGTGTGGGGGTGGGGATGTGGGTGTGTGTGCGATGTCCGATGTCCAAATTAAAAGTCACATGCGATTATCTTTGGCGTTCTCCGGGACCACACACTAACAACGTCTTTTCAACTGAATAACTGCGGCATCATCCTCTGCTCCGTGACTCAGTCGTCTTTCAAAGTATGTTAAAAGGCAAAATGCCGTCACTTCAGGACAGAGTCATGTCTGCCAAACACAAAGCAAATTTTTCCCCCATAAAAAACGATGAGTACATCAATTCTCCTGGATGTCAACTTGCAAATGTGTTCCAGAGGAAGGCACTTGAATCATCATGTGACTTTTCACCTCTGATGCATTGTAGGTGTCCATGTGTATGTTTGGGTTTGCATGTCTGCCTGTTGATGCCACCCCTCCCCTCCTCACTGCTACTGAATGAGACATTGATCACTGTGACAGTGGGACAGACGTCAAGGACGAACTGCCTGTATATCAATAAGTGTGTGCTTGAAGCTCGCTCTGCTTCTCTGCCACCGAGGAAAACATTTCTTACTTCAGCCGCCGCTGAACAACACATGACTTCATCAAATATGAGTTTCAAAGCATTACGAGATGTTTTGTGTTTTAAAGCAGGATGAAGTTTTAGCCCATAAAGTTGCTGTTTTTCAGAGTTACTGTAAGGTTCCAGGGTTTGTTTGTTTGTACTGCGTCTCCAGCCCTGTTTTGAGGTTAGTTTTTGTAAAGTTGTGCCTTTTGGCACCAAGCAGCATTGTGGTTTGGGAGCTCGGAGCTTGGTTAAAGAAAAACTTCAGGTCTGACTGAAGAGTTCACTCTTTCTCGCTCTTTTTTCTCCTCCCTCTGTCTTTCTCTGTCTGTTTGTTCCCCTCCCATCCCTCGTTCGGCCCCCAGAGTCACAACAAGAAGCAGCAAACAGCTTGTGCATCCCTCGTACCAGAAGAAAATGCCCCATTTTCATCTGTTTGAATCTGACATTTTTGGCACATTAAATATTGGACATTAATAAATTAAACGTAATGAACTTACATGAAAGAAAAAAAAAGTCCACTGGTACAATGCAAGAAAGTATAAAAGGCAAGAGTGCAAAAAGAAAGAGGCACAAAAACAGAAAAGAAAGCTCAAACTTTTTTTCTTTAATTCCAATTAACTATTACTTTCTGTAGCCATTGGAGATTATTTTTCATCTTCATTTATTCAAACAAATATTGAATAATTTATTGCAGGGGGAATAACAACATTAGGAATCACAAGCATTTGGTGCCAGCGTGAAATAAAAGGTCTGTAGATACGGAGCACGGAGGAGCACGGCTCTTCGTTAATGGGACTCATTGGTCATTTAATCTAATTAGGCCTCCGTTGAGTGTTTTGTAACATTAAAATAATGATAGTTGCTCTAAGGAAGCTGATGCAGCTGATCTGTGACCACAAACAGAACTGGTTTCTCTTTAATTAAGGTTGTTGAAAATACAAAACAACTTAAACCTTAAACATAGCACACACTGTAGCTGTTCCTTTATCTGTAACCTTTACCTGAACTGGCTGTCTAAATGTGTGCAATTTTTGAAGTAATGATGCACATCAGTCAGGAATTTACTAAATAAGTTCAGAGTAGAAAAGAGGATTCAAATTTGAAATCGATGGTGAATGATAATGTCTACTAACTGCAAACAGATTATCACAGAATATATCATTTTGTATTTTATAATACAAATACTTTGTAGTATTCTTCTGTTTAAGTTTGCTGTTATTTCTTTTATTACACAGTTAAGATCATAAGTTTACATCAACCCAATAAAAAGACACTTTTTGTCTCTCTGCTTCTGAAGTTAAATCAGAGCAAACTTCAAACTTCTCTTGTTTCGGTCAGTAAAATTACTCATCCTAAGTTTAAAGTAATACTAAAATTCTTACCAGAAATTCAAATTCCAGTTACGCTTTCTTTGGTTTACAAACCTTGAGATTTCAACTTTTATGGCTTTTGATTGCAATGTTTTTATATTATCACATGGAGTACAAATGAATTAATAACAAAACAGTATTTTAGCAAAAACACATTTTCTCTGCCAGTTTGCAAACAAGAAGTGCGAAACTGTCCAAGGAGTGTTTCGTCACTGCAGGAACTTTGTGTTGCCACCAGGGCAGAGCTTGGTTAGGACAGGCAACAATCAGGTATGAATATTCCAACTTAGTGCGTCCAAAACTTTTTGTGAGCGGATCAGAAAAAGAGCAATAATGGCAAAAAAAAATAAATAAAAAAAACATAAAAATTTTTTTGCAGGAATGAGCTCTCAGTTTTTCAAAAGGGAGAAGCCATCTTGGTAGACCTATGCAGTATTAATTCCTTTCAAATCTTTATCCAGATTCACCGTGCATGAAATACACACCATCACTGTTATCATAGATTGAATCCTCTTGCTCCTGTTCTGTCTGCTTTAAGAATTTCCACCAGTAATTACAACAAAAGATGTTAATTCACAGTCTGCTTTCGGCACTCCCTCAGCTCCTCTCTGTTTGTTTAATCCCGTTACTGGCCTTTGTCTTGGTGTTTATTTTCCCCTCTTGCTGTAAGTTGGAAAAAAACAAATTTAAAAAATCAAATGCCAACATTCTCCTTGCTGTGCACACAGTGCCATGATTTGCAGCACCTTGTTAAAGCGTGTAGGTGCAAGATATCTGGCTAAATTGCATATTGAGCATAGGAGAGCCTGTGTGTCTGTGGAGCACCTCAGGACCAATTATCTGTTCCTCTCATCCTCCTCTCTAAGCAAAAGGCCCCATTAGAGGTCCATAAAGATATCCCAGGTAGACCAGAGACCAATTAGGTGTCCCTAAACTAATAACAGGTAGACCAAGTGACAATACGGGTATCCAATCTACATCTCACAGCAGTATGTGTCATGTTGTGCCTAACAAAGCCCCTAGGCCCAAGCACACACAGCTGCACTTAAGAAACTTGCTACACTCACAGTCTGATCGGCTGACTGACTGATGCGGCTCAGTTTCTGCACATTTGTAGGCAATAAAATAAAAAATGCATCATCAATAAAAATATACTGAAAAATGTATTTTAATGAGAGCTGTACAAAGGATAAGACATGATATCTGAAAGTATTAAGAAAATGAAAAAAAGTATAAACTAATGTATTGCGCAAAATTGTCAAAAAGTTCAGTGTTTTTCTCCACTATTGACGAAAGCTCAGATTCACTCCAAAAAAAGAGAGAAAATGCCAAAACTTGGGAGCAGGGTCCCACCCCTAGCCGTCCATCTGATCCCCTCCCACTCGCCCTCCTCTGAATGGAGCATCCGAGGATCAGGTCGACTGTGCAGAGATGAAAGAAGCACGAGAGAAAACAACCAAACCAGAGGGGATGGGAGAGGAGTGAGGCAAATGGCAGCGGCGGACAGTAGGAGGAGACAGAAAAGGGAAACGGACTTCCAAAAAACAACAGCAGCAAAAAACACAAACAGCAGGAGAAAAAAAAAAACTGTGAAAAGATAGAGAGAGGAGCTCAGAGGCACCCAAGGTCCTCAAACTAATTAAGATGTTTTGCATTTATTTATGAGGTTTAATGAGCAGCTTTTCAATAGTTTGTTTTCCCTTAATATGAATATTTCCTTTTCATTATGTTACACAGATGGAAACTCTCATTCTTTCCAATAATCACACCCTGTCCTTTCTGTTGGATGGGGCGGCTGCTGAACGTCCAAATTGGTAATTTATTCATTTTTTAGTATTTCCTTTAAGTTGTTGAAAGCAAACACAACTTTGAATATGTCTTCATAAGACAGAGGTGTGTAATATTCTGATTGAGGCTCTCCAATTAAGATAATCTGCAATTTAGATATACAGGTACCTAATGGTAAGACGATTACATCAACAGAATAAAACAGGATAAAAGTGTTTTAGCTAAAGTAAGTACTTGAATTGAAGTGAATACCAGCGGTGGTGCATTCAATGGACTTGGAGCAATTCAACAAAAGTACAATAGTTCAAACACAAACACACAGGTCAAAATGCAGAAATCACTGGATGACCATTCTTGTTGGTATCTAAACCAAAGCTCAATTAAATGTTATTTAATGGAGTATAATTTAATAACAGCTACTTTATTCTTATATAATAAGGTACACCTCTTTACACCTGCTTGTTAACACCAGTTCAGTAGTCAGTCGCCAAATTTGGGCAATGCCAAATTTACCAAAGATTTTCCTGCTCCAATAATTAAATTTGAGCAGCAATATTCATTTTGTAGGGTCAGAATCTAGTGTTAAAAAGAAAAGAAATCCTGCCAGTTTATGTTTGTGGTGTAATGATGTCTGGGATATTAATCTGGTACTTTGTGTCCCTTACCACTAATTGAACACAACATAAACACCAGAGCCTACCTTAGCATTGTAGCTCATCATGTTCATCCTTTTACTTACCACAATGTTCTGTTGGCAGCTTCCAGCAGGATGATGCATTGTTTCTCAAAACTCGAACTGACTTCTTGAAGAAAACAGAGGCAGTGTGAAGAAGATGCTGTTCTCATAAGATCATTTTGTTTTAGGTTGGTCACGGGAAAAAAACGTGACCCATACCAACCTAGCTCTATGTGAAGAAGTAACTGCCCTGAAATCTCATGACTGCTTATGCCATGAAGCAATTATTGAAGCTGGAAATGAGTATTTCTTTTACATCAATGTGAGGATTTTTGGTCCACATTTTTCTACAGAACTGTTAATGTAGTTGCATTCATGAGTTTCTGCCTTTTTGCCGTTCAGAGGTGGACGTAACGCTCAGAAATTGTCCATCAATGTTTTTTTTTGTTCCAAATGTGAAACCGGCCCTCATAGTCTTTACCATGGACGCCATTTTTGATCGCATTGTTTCTCATTTGCTCTTGAACTTGGGTTTTTATATTTTTTAGCCTACTTCACACTGTGAGATGAGTTCTTGTGAAACTTTTTAATCCTTCTTTTCAAAACAACATAGTTCCTTTACTCCTGTTCTCATGTATTCTTATACACCTGCCAGGTTTTTGACTTTGTTTCTATCACTCTCAATTAAAACTGGTTTTTAAATGTATGGTTTGAAAGCTAAAGCGACACCACCATCTGCTCCTCACGACTTTTGTCCAACACAGACGTCTGTCAGTCCAGCATAACTGTTTCATTGTTTCCTGCAACACCCCCCGAAAAACAAGAAATAAAATCAATGAGTAATTTCCAGCGGTTTGTATCACAATTCTGTTTACCTCCTGCTGTTCACAGGCGTGATTTTTTTTCTGATCATCATTAATGAAGTCCATATTGTCTAGCCACACTGACCTGGGTGCTGGTTTTTAATAGGAAGCCCTGTGGCAGTGCTCAGAAATATGAATCAATGAAAGGGAAAATGAATCCGCAGCAACATTATCGAATGTTTATTCTGAAGCGTGGCAGTAGGAGTGAGCCTGTTTTCTCCTCAGAGCTGAATGGCCAAGTGTCCTCGTGACCATATGGCGGATTGTAATTATACATAATGTTGCTCTGTTTGGTTGGGGCTTATTTGAGGTGTATATATTGGCGGACGTGTCCTGAGCCTATATGTGTGTGTGTGTGTGTGTGTGTGTGTGTGTGTGTTTCATTAACGCGTGTACCGTACAGTGAGCATATGTAGGTATGCATGTGCAGTAGACCTTTCATAAATATGTAACCAGATGGAGACCACAGTGATGTTACAGTTAAGCACAGCACTTTGAAACCTGGATTTGGATGTTGTTTTGTTTATCCACCTTGTTCCTCGTGGTGTTTTCAGAGGGATTGATTGTGTTAGCAACTTTCTGCAGGGCAGCCGTGGCCGCAGTAAAGCGATTTGTTTCGGTAGCCAATCGTACACAGGTTGGGTTGTGGTTAATGGAGTCGAGTCATTGACCATATAAGATGGATATCTTTTTTTCTGGAGCTGTTTTAGAGGAAATGTATGCCCATAAAGTTCTGAGGTTAAAAATTGTTGAAATATTGGAAAATGGGAGAATTGTGCAACATTCATAAAGTGAAACATACTTTTGATAGAAGAGCATTTAGTATTACTAATTTTAAAAAGCATTTTAAATACTAAATCTCAGCTGAAACAGTTTTTCTTTAACTTGATATTAAAGAAACTAAAGGAATCTTGCCAGTGTTGGTTTTCTTTAATCTGACGTAGAACAACTTTGGTTTTGCTTCCTTGCCTCTAAGGCACAGCAATTCAATTGCTTCTTAACATGAAATACTGAATGAATCAACCACAAGGAAACACCTAAATGCTTGAGGAATGTAGAAACTTGATGAAGTCCAAACAAGCATCAGAATGAGGAAGAAGTTAGATTTACGTGACTTTGGACGTAGCACCGTATTTCAGAAACTGCTGGGAATTTAACACACAATCATCTCTCAGGTTTTCAGACAATGCTCCGCTTAACAGAAAATGAACAGGAATTGTAGGGATAAAAATATTCTTCACTATTGAGTGAAGCATAGGCCTACTAGTTCTAGATGACAAAAAGGCAAAAGTTGCTCAAATATCCCATCGTCAGCTGGTAGCTCTGCTGTTGCCTTGCAGCAAGAGGGTCCAGGGTTCAAATCCCTGCCTGGGGTTTATCTACATGAGGTTTGCACATTCTCCATGATGCTTTATTGTGAACAAGTTGCAATATGTTT
Organism: Girardinus metallicus; assembly: GCA_903067095.1. Classification (NCBI taxonomy): domain Eukaryota; kingdom Metazoa; phylum Chordata; class Actinopteri; order Cyprinodontiformes; family Poeciliidae; genus Girardinus; species Girardinus metallicus. The sequence goes on from CAEGAE010002909.1 coordinate 13,527, forward strand.
GTTAATACCAGAGAGGTAAATTGCCAATAGCACTGATTAAACTTGCAACTAGTTCAAATCATTTGATCTCCTAGTGCCTATTGAACCTTTTCACATTTTGTCACATTTCAACAACAAACTTCAATGTCTTTTTTTTATCAAGATTTCTCACATTTATCCAATACAAATTAAATGATAATGACTACAGAATAGGCTGGTTTTCATTTATTTTCAACACCCCTCCCTCCAAAGCTACTCTGCAGAACCACTTTTGCATTAATGGCAGCAACCCTTAAGGGATTGTGTGTAGCAGCTTTGCACATCCAGACAGAAATGTTTTCCCATTCTTCTTTGCAAAGCAGCTTAAGCTCAGTCAAACTCGATAGAAAGAGCTCAGGGAACACCAGTCTTCAAGCCTTTCCATAGCTTTTCAGTTAGTTTTAGGTCATTTTAACACATGAATATGATTTGACCTACAACATTCCTTAACACAGGATGAAGTATTAAGCTTCATCCATCTTCCCATCAACCATGAACAGCTTCCCTGTCTCTATGGAAAAAAGCATCCCTGCAGCATAATGCTGCCACAACCATGTTTCCATGGGACTGTGTTTTCAGGGTGATGTGCAGTGTTAGTGCACTTTGTACTCCAAAACGTGACCTTTTGGTCTCATCTTTATATTTGGGGTGTCCCTTATATGGCTTTTGGCAAACTGCAAAAATGGGATTTGTTGTGGCTTTGTTTTGACACACTTAATCTGTATATCAATCAATAGATGCTATCACTTGGGCTGTGAATCCCTGCAGGTTCTCCAGAGTAACCTTTTGTCTGGTTAACCCTGTCCTTGCCAGACCTATTCATGGTTTAGCTGATGTCCAATACACCTTTTTACTGTATTTTTATGTATTGAACATAACTCTAAGATGGCTTTGGAAGTTATTAAATGAACTTTTTTTTATTATTCATGATGCTGTTTGTTTACTAATGTTCTCTAATCAACCTCTGCGGTCTTCACAGAACAGCTGCTTAATGCTGTGTTTATGGGGCTTTAAGGTTGACCCTGATAACAACACAGGCAGTTTCTGAAGGCAATTGGTAGCACTGCCTTTTATGTGCAGGTATCATATTGAAAGCAGTTGTCTGAGAATGTACACCTCATTTTTTGATATGTAAAGATTTCTGAAAGCCATATATTATTTTATGGGCTAAATTGTGTTGGACAAAATCTTGATATTATAAAAGCGACAAAATCTGAAAGTAATCCAGGTGACATATTTTTTTTTTTTTACCTGCAAAATGAAAATTTATATTGAAGTACACAGGTGGATGGTTTGGCATTATGAATACTTTTAGAAGTAATCCTGTTTGAATGTATCACTGAAAGTATTACAACTTACTAAAAGAAAATGTGAAAAGGGATTTAACTACCTTACTCAGTTCACTTCCTTCGCTGTCGTATTCAAAATCAGGGGTATGCGTCCTCCTTTAAATTGGTACAGGCACTTCACAGAGAGCGTCATGAGTCTGTAGATCATCCAGGATTTACCTGCTCAGGACATCAGCTACCTGTCACACAGGATGAGATGCTGAGGGCTAATGGAAAGGAGCAGCCCATAGAAAACAACTGTGTGGTGGAGATTAATATGACAACCCCTTTCTGCCTCCTAAACACACTCTAAACTCCACCTCAGACCCCCGTTGCTACACCCCGTCATACCCTCTTGTGTTTTTTCACCCTCATTTCTGTATCCATGCTGTCTCAGCGTAATGCATGAGAGCGTACTACTTTCTGTACGTTCATAATATGTTTACAGCTTTGATGTGATTTACTCTGTAACCTCTTCTGTGAGCGTCGTTTGTGTGTGTGAGGGTGATGAGTTGTGACAGGTGTTGTGGCCGCCAGTGCTGTAGGAGAAGGCGGAGGAGGAAGAAGGAGGAGGAAAGAGGGAAGGACGTAAACGAGAGCAACACAGATGATTATTTAATTACTGTCTAATACTGCGTGCCGCCCTCCTCCCCTTTATTCCTCCCTCTCTCTTCCTTTTCTCTTTCTTTCCCACTCACACACACACATGCACACGCAGACTCCCCCTTTTCATCCTTTCTTTATTAATGAACAATCCGGTCCTTTCTACAAATCCACCAGGGCTTACTCTACCCCCCAGACACTATGTGTGCGTGCATGTGTGGGAGAGAAAGACTGTGGTTGTAAGAAGAGTGGGGAGTAGAAAGGGGTTTGTTGTATTTTCCCTTAGGAGGATAAACCCCCCCACGCCCTCCACTTACACACATGCACACGCACGCCTACGGCTCATATACACACACTCAGATTTCCAGACTAATCAACATACTTACTCTGTCATTGTGTGTGTGTGTTGTTACATCCTCAGGTAGCTGTCATTGTGTTATGACAGTTGTGTGGATAAATAATGTGTGTTGCATCATCCATCCATTTTCTATACACCCTTGTCCCTTAGTGGGGTCGGGAGGGCTGCTGGTGCCTATCTCCAGCTAACGTTCTGGGCGAGAGGCGGGGTCACCCTGGACATGTCGCCAGTCTGTCGCAGGGTGTTGCATCATCCTAACCTTATTAAGTCCCTGTCGCAGTCCTCAGATGTATGGTAGGGCAGCGAATGTGTGATGGAGCACCAAGTTCCTGACAGCCTTGACAGTAAGAATGCAAATATGACCAGTCTGATACCGGAGAAAAGAGACGCTCGCCTATTAATGCCAAGTGATTTATAGTGTGGTCACTTGTCAAATGATGATAATTTCTAATGATGTTGAAACTGTATAATTTTTAGGGGTGTGCCAAAAAAAAAAAAAACGAGTCACATAAAACAAACAAAAAAATAAATCACAATTCTCAATTACTCAAATTTAGAAATGCTATAAAATGTCCCAACACTGATTTAAAAAAATTTAAAATGAAATGAGTCTGCAGGTTGTCCTCCCATGATGTCCTGATTGGAATGTGCCAAAGCCCAGTAAGCACCAACAAAAGAAAGAAGCTACAAAAATAAAAGAGAGATTCAAACACCCTCTTCTTTGTTGAAGGAAATCTTTTGGACTCGTTTTTGCCGGGGTCAACTGAGCCTGGTAAAAATCAGTCTCTTGTTCTACGCTTTGCTTCGTACAGAGTCTGGAACCTCAGCTATGAGAAACAATTGCTACCTGGAGACATTGACTCTATTGATGTTTGAAATGATTGGATCTTATTTTACCCAGTCGCTAACTTCTAGGCATGATATTGGTCTCCATTTGAACCAAGTCTACCAGACTGTCAGGTGGGAAAACACGCTGGTCTGAGCTCCACTTCAGATTTAGGGAGAAAGTGGATCCTAATAATCACAAGAGATCCACTGAAGACAGTGATCTGCTGTGGATGTTGAGAGGGTGGAGTGTGTTTGTGTCCGTGTGTGGAGGTGGAGGTGGTGGAGTCCACTATTATCCCAGCAGTGCTTAGTGGATTAAGCTCCAAGGAAGCATTTTTAATCCTTTGTTGGCCTTATACTGACAAGCATAATATCTGCAATACTAGTGCTAGTTAAACCCATATTACATTATTCTACATTTATTACAGATCAGTAAAAGTACTCTCATAGAAAATACAATTCCTTTGTTGGATCCACAAACAAAGATAGATTGCTTACTTCTTTGCTTACAATCTACCAATATTCAGGAACTCTTGTTGGTAGTTTTTCATCTTCGGCCTTACAGCAGTAGAGATTCAGTTGTTCAGTAGAAGTGAACACATCTCAGCTGCTGCAGATTATCACCAAAATTTTGCTTTAAAAGTTTTTACTGATACAGAAATTGCTGTACAACCTTTCCTCCTGTCCACTCCTTGGCCCTTCCAACTCTCACTTTCCCTACGTCCTTCTCCCACCTCTCCTCTCTCTTCTCACCTCACTTTTCAGGCCTTCTTCTTCTTCACCTCACCTCTCACCTCCCCTCTACATCTCCACACCTCTCCTCCTTTCCGCAGCACTCTGAGCCCTCCTCTCACTTCCCCCCTCGCACTCCCACGTTCTCTCACCTCTCAGTCTCCCTTTCCCCTCCTCTCTCTCTCTCCATCTTTTTCTTCTTCCTTCCCCATATCTCCCTAGTTAATAATTCAACAGCAGTGCACACATGAGTGGTCATCGCAGAGCTTCACATGGGGTATCTGGAGGACAAATGAAGCATAAGGGTGGAGGAATTAAAAACTTCCCCACGGCTCAGCTACAGGGCCAGAGGAATCTGCCGCCTGCCCGGCTGAAGACCGTCTGTGAGTCCTTTCCCTCTGTCCTCATGCCAGTAAATGTTAGCAGGGTGGGGTTGGTGGATTGTTGAGGGGGGGGGGGGGCTTTAAATGCTAAATATGCCCTGAGTTGGGAGGTGGCTGCATTCGGGGACTGCCTGGTGACATTTTGTTTCTTTACACGGCTTGTTCTCCCATTGGAAACCTGCAGAGAAACTCTTTGTGACAGTGAGAGGACGCACTGGTTTGTGGACCTCCAGAAGACAATGAGACTCAAACTGGAAAATGTAAATTAAAGATAGCTGCACACATTCACTGACCTTTACTTGTTTGTCTGGCAGCAGAGGAACAAGGTTGCACAGAAAAACTCTGCAAGATTCATCTGTAAAGTCCGCAAAGAAATGCTTGGAAATAAATTATCATCTGTTTGAACTGTCATCAAGCATTGGCTACTTTCAGTCAAGACAAGCATTATTTGACTCATAATTACATATCAAAGGTTGACCAGATTGCTAGGATTTTCAACTTGCTTTTCCACAGCCCATTAATATTTTCTTTTAGACGAGGCAGCTCCTGCTCTCTCAAACCACATTGAGCCTGATGGAGAGATCCCTGACTTACTTTTGTTTTCATTAGTTTTTGATTCTGCAACAACAAAAAGCTGCAATCTGATCACCAGTAACCTTCCTGTTGCTTTAGAAATCCTCAAACAGACAATGTCCTAAAAGCTCGACAGCTTCCATCAACACCAATGCCCATCGCCGAGTCTTCTTGTCTCTGCTGTGGCAGAAAGCATATTTTGTTTGCAAGCCTTCTCCAGATCCACTGAACACGTGAACTATACTACCAAACTCACATGACCCCTTTAGCAACTCCATGAGGGTAGAAATCTGGCCCATGGTTCGGGTTGAAAGACCCACTGCTTTTACAGAATCCAAAGTTACTAAAGTTGTTAGGAGCCAAAGTTGCTTTTTATTACAAGAAGACCAGCTGTCACCTTGAGCGCACCTCCTCTACACCAATTCGGCAGCTTCCTTTTTCTTCAGTTTCCCATCCAATCCCTGAATGTTGAATGTTTTAGTGCAAAGTCTGTTTGAAGAAACTGTAAAACTGTTACAGAAACCAAGCCGGAACATGTCTGCCTCAGTCGCTCCAGCGTTACATGTTTTCTCCATAGCAGCACTGGGATTTGAAGCAGATCCAGGGTAATGTTTTAACACATATGCTGTTATTATCAACAAGATTTGACACATCTTTCCATTACCTGAGATCATCTTTGTCAACATTATCCTGTGATCTATTCTCACAATTTTCCCATGAGCAGAACAGATATGCTTCTTAGGTGGAAAAAAAAGAAAAAATAAAATTCAGATGAAATGACAAAAGTCTGATTTGTCTTTCATCATTCAGTATGTGCTCAATATCAAAGCGGGCGGAAAAACTCTAGTCAGGTGTTGCCTATCAGGTACAATAAACAGAAATGAATACATTTTCTGCTATTTGAATAAAAAAAATAAATATGATGAGGGGTTTGTATTACCTTAAACTTTCTTAATCAGCTTCTCTCAATGAAGAAGAGAATCGCTACGTACACCTGAAGTAAAGTTGCCATCTTGTAATCGTGTAAAAAGAACAAAGATGGAGTGGGTGACAAACTAAATGTCACTCAGAGGAAGGAAGAGGCAGAGGTGTGATTTGTCCCAACATCCTTTGGATTCACCACAACAACAGTCCTGTCAGACTGCAAGTCAACAAGGAGGCACATGTCACCTCAAAGTCGGGAAGGCAGCAAGGAGACAAGAAAACCGATGACTCACTGTGACACAAACAGTCACAAATACAGAGCCGATACACACTGACACACAACCGAGTCAGTAAAACACACCGTAGTACAATGCACATAATACACACATCGACCCATGACTGTGCATTCTGTTACTTTGGTGAATGGACTCTGAAATGTAGCAAAAAGGCATATTTATCTTTTGTTATCAAACATCATATCTGACTGGACCCTGGTTATATTTATCAATTCCTAGTTCAAAATCCTACTTATTAGAGAGGTTGGACCTGAACTGAATAACTCTATACTGATCAAGGTATTAAAATATTAGGTGTACTAATATTTATTTTTAAGATAAATATTAGGACAAATAACTGATGCTGTCAGAAAAAGCAGGTAAGCTACTGCAGCATCTGGATCATCTTTGGTGATTGAGCTAAACTGGACACACTAATGCAGACAATTGATCTTAATCAGATCATGACTTAGTTTTGGCAAATATCTATCCATATATAAACTGCTACATCTAAAAATAATAATACTGTGAAAATTTTCAAAAAATGAAACTCATATTTTTGTATTCTTTGCACGTACAAATGCACAATTTAATGTTGACGATTATGAATCACAGACAATGGAAAACCCAAAATTCAGAGTCTCAGAAAATTTGAATATTGTGCAAAAGTTAATTTTGGAAAGTCATGTCATCACTCATTAGCTAATTAACTCAAAATACATGGAAACTACTCAAAGCTCAGTCTGGATCAGTAGGCTACACAATCAAGGGGAACATTACCAACCTGACAGAAGTCCAGCAGACAGTAACTTTTCTAAAAAATAAAAGTGTTCACTGTGTTTTATGAAGTCAACAATCATCCTCAAACTTTTAGAGCACTTCATGATTCATTTAGCTGAGAAGCTTTAATAAGATCCTGATTTTATTTTCCAGCAAGACTTAGTAAACTGGCCTGACTTGAACCCACGGAGAATCTATGAAATATTGTCATATTCAACATGAGACATTGAATTTTGGGCATTCATATGTGCATCCCATAATCATTAATGGCTTGAAATATTTCATTTTTTATGTAGTGAATCAAAACAATTTGTTTGTGTGTTATTTGCTGAAATGAATGCATACAAAAGAAAAAGAAACTGCTTGTGAATGACTTCTTCTGCCTTATTTAACATACTGTGGCTTGTTAATATCAATCTGCCTGGAATTCAGTTCCTTCAAAACACTTTTTAAAAAGAAAATAGCATAAAAAAATATAGATTACAGGAGAAAAGCATTAACGTGGACTTGAAAAGGAAATCTGAGCACAGGCCAAAACTTTCTACCAAGTAAAACCAACAAAAAGAGATGATAGCGGATGACAAGCCGTCTCTGCTGTGCTGCTGTTTTCTAATCCAGTGTGTAGCTGCTCTGCCAGGTAATTTACACAGACACACCTTTCCTCAGTATCGGGCAGCAACAGCGGCAGGATTGACGATAATCTCAGGGGTAATCTAAGACAAGACACCTACCTTATTGTAACTGAGGTTTAGAAATCACTTTCCACTTCTTCCTGAGTGGATGTATGCAACAAAAATGACGTGTCATTGTCCACTTGGAGGGGAAATGAGTTCTTTGTAATGCTTTCTGAGAAATGGTGTTTTACTGTGCATGAGAAAATGAGCCACAAGAAAAGCTCAGCCTACAGTGGGAGACCTTTTACTCCCCTGGTGTGTCACAGCTGAGAATGTTTTAAAGGTTTCTATTTAAATGTTTTAATATTCTGCATGTCGTGTCTGTGTGTGTGAGCTGTGTCTGGCAGAAAGGCCCAGCTGCTGAGAGGCTTGATATTCAAAGTGCTGTCTTCAGCCCTGAGGCTGTAGAGCATGCTGTCTAACATGGCTGAAAGGAAGAAACATATTGAAACAAGAACTGTAATCTAGTATTTGGGGATTATTTTTACTATTTCTTAGACATCTGAATGGATATAGGATCTGTAGTTATGGTTCAAACCCATGATTTAAATTTTATTGGTTCTAATAAACAGTAAGTCATATTGTATGGCTGATTAAGAGGTGATGGATGTATTTGGCTCCAAACTTTTTCACCAGCACATCAGTATTGGTTGTCCTGCAGCTTATTAATAGATATTTAATAACTAACTCTGGTAATTTGTTAATAGAAGAAAAAAGCTCAGCCTTAGACAGACTGCGCAGCACCACAGCTGCAGCACTCCATGTTGGCTCTGCATCACCATGAGGCAGTCTGAAGTCTCCACAGAGTTCACAAAGGGTTAATGTTGATGACTCATCAAAACAATCAGGAAAACTTATATTGACTTTCTGTGTATTTAAACACATTATTTCAAAGATCTGAATGAAGTTATAAATCATTGTTTCCAAGTGGTTTTTATACCCTAAAGCTATTACACTGTTCTGTGCCGTGCTGTGTGTGTTACCCTTTTAAAAAACATATTATGCAGGTTTAGATGTGAGGAAATTAATCAGATTTAGTAGAATATATTGTTGTATTACATCTTTGAAGTATGGGTGTAATATTTAATGTTTTTTTTTAATTGGGATGGTTTAGCTATATTGGGATCAGAGGTGTGAGGAGGGTGTGGTACTCTTGTCAGGATATCACAAACCTGTCATAATATTTATCCTATTTAAGCATCAACAACCTGAGAATTAAACTTTGATGCTTTGTGAGTGCCCCAAAGTGGCCTGATGATTATTTGCTCAATTAGGCAGAAAGTTTGCATAATATTACTTACTGTAATTTTTGGGACATTCCTGGGTCATTAAAGTAGCATTTTTGTAAATGTTGCAGCAGTGACCCACATGCAGTATAAGTTTAAAAAAATTCCCTGTAGCTGACTTAGTTTGTGATCAAATTGAAGGCAACATAGATATACAATTGTTTGATGTGGATATTAGATAAATTAAAGCTGGGAATTTGCTCCTTTAAGTGTGAGGGCATGGGGCTGATCCTCCTGGTGGGGATGTTTCTAAAGCAGAATAATTTTGGTGTCTGCCTCATCAGTGATGACAGCACGAAGATGGAGAAGGAGGAATGCACCAGGGCCATGTCTGCATTGGGCGCTACATCCATCTGTTGCTGTTAAGAAAAAGCTTAGTCAAAAAGTTGAAGTTACTTTTCTTTATAGGGTGTCTGGACTCCTCTTTAGGTATAGGGCACGTCCGCCGACATCCAGAGAACCTCGGTTCTTCTCCATGTTTTCTGATCGCCCTGGAATCCATCAGCCTAGCTGGGATATTTGCAGAAGTTCAATAAGAGAAACTCCAATTTCAACCTGACTGGAGAACATAATCTATCTCAGCCAATAAAGCTTAATTAGTACATTGAAAAGAATTACTATTTTACTAAATATTTTCTTACTAAGCAGCCAAAGCGGTTGAATCATGGTGGGATAATGTGTTTGCATTGTGAGTGAGACTGATTCACCGGCAGGTTTAAATCACAGATTGTGTTGTAATTGTTTTGAGCGTGTTGGGAGGGGGCTCGGGGAGCGCTCGCTCCCTCCCTGCTCTGTGATTGGACTAATCCATTATTGATGATGTCCTGATGAGATCAATCAAGCCAGAGTTTTTTTTCCCCGTTTTTTGGCTGCTGACACTGATAATGCCGTTATAACACACTAATAGCCTCTGTCATGAATATTTAAATCGCAAGGAACACACGCTCCATATTCATGACTTCCATGTTTTTGTCTTGGCTTTTTCTTTTCACCCCCGTCTGGAGTCGACCCCCCTCTTCTACAAAAAACATGCAGTCCTCACTGCAGACTGTATTTATAAAGCTGTTACTGCCATCCCCTTATTTACTGCGAATCTAATCCCTATTAGACAGTAGATCATACCTTCAGAATACATCAGATCTCTCTGTTTATCCCCCAGTGCTCCTCACTGCAGCGTGACCAGAGGTCCACAGAGAACCAAACCCCTTCTCCGCTGCCTCACCGTCTTCTCTGTTCAGCCGCCGCATTGTTGTTTTATTTACCTCAGAGACAAACGCCATATTTATTCATGAATCCCCGCAAAATGCTGGTAAAATAAACATTTGTTTCGTGCTAATGAAAAACATGCTCCCAAAATGAGTTGTTTTGTTTCACGCTCGACCCCAAACAAGCTTGCTCTCGATAAAACAAATAAGTACGAAAAATAAAGGGGCAAAAATGCAATTGCTCACGGTGTAAATGCATTTGTTCCAGCAACTATCCTGTGGAGGCAGGCGGATCAGTAATAATTCATAAACAAAAGAGCTAACTGTGTTCATAATTCATAAGAGGAGAAACATATACACCCCAGTCGTTGCGGTGGCTTTCGCAAGGCCAATGTGATGCTAAGCAGAGGCTGTCTAAAAGATGAGCATCAGACAATTTTACTCTTTACCTTCTTTATTAGACAGCAAGATGCACAAAATCGGAGTTTAAAGTTTGCATATTATTAGTGTATTATCATTATTCATATAATTACTGTAATATCTGTTAACCTATTGAGGACACAGAGTTTCGGATCGTTTTCTGATATATTTTTAGTCATTTTTGAGAGGCACACAATTAAAGCGTCTTTCACAAGTTGTCGTTCCTGTGTGTGCTGAACGGCATGAATGTTTTAGTCTTTAAATGGAGGGAGACAAACGCAGTCTACGCTGGGGAGAGGCCTCTGGTGCTCACGCAGCCGAGGCTAGGAAGTGCTGTGTGGGAATATTCACACACCATTAAAATGTAATGAACAGAGGAACACGACACATGGCTTCTCCTACGTATGTTCGGCGTTGCCCGTTTTGATAGAAATTCAAATCAAGTGAATTCGGATAAATTGGGAAGATTTTTGTTATTACACCTCCTGAGAGCAGCTTCGCCTCAAGGTTTAAAAATGACCCAGTTGAGTCATACATCATTGAAGTCCTTCAGGTGTCGACTCGGCCTCTGTAAACAAATTAAGTGCAGTGTAAACTATGAAACTATGGGCTGGTGTTTCAATGCAGTTGACACAAAACAAATTTTGTCATGTTTTAGGCTTTTTTTTTAACACAGTTTACTTTCAGCTGTAAGTGTTGTAGTAATTATTCATGCCCTTCCATTCTTCAACGTGTTTTTGTCCTTTTAACCACTTTCGAGGGGAGACAGGGAAAAATCCAGCTGCCTTCATCCTGTCCTCCCTCCTCTTCTCAACTAATGTTCCTATTTTTTATTTCAATGTTCTTCCTCTTTCTAACACTATCTGACTCTATCTCCTCATAACGTCGTTCTGTTTACATTACAGAATGTATTACAAAGATAATTGAATTTAAAAGCATGAGAACATTAAACAGTATCAACGGACATCAAATTTTACTTATGTAGACTTAGACTATCACTGTGTTGTGGAATGTTTTCATTTCACACCTGAAATAAAATCATCTCTCCACACACTTCTGATAGTTAGCAAAATAGTCGCTAACTATGATCCCAAAGGTTCTGTATTTATTCGTTTCCTTAATTTAAATTAGGTTTAATGTGCATACGTTATAAAACATCTCATACCCTATAAATGTAATAACTTAATAGCCTTAAGTTATTACCTGAATCCATCTTGACCAATCTGCAACACAGTCACATTAACAAAACACAAAATCTAACTAAATCACATTTATTTTTCATAAAATCATACATGCATCATACATATATTATGAATTTCTGATGTGCAGTGGTTCTATAAATTTTATTAAAAATAGTTATTTCTTTTACGTCTGAGTTTCGTAGCTGACCAACGTTTTGTGATGTAACAGTTAAATGGGACAGCAAGTATATTGACACGCAGGTTTACAAAGCAAGAGTGAAATGCTTTTTGCTTACTCTAATTAAAAATTAAATATGCGGATAAAATAAAAAGTCATTCATTAGTTTAATCATCATTTCTTCATTTAAGCAAATGTATAGTAGTATTTTAATCCACCTCCTTCTTGTGGTGAGTAAGTTAGAATCGTTCAAATCATGAGTAAATTTATTTTTTTCTGTTCTTGATTTGTTTTTTTTTGTTCTTTTTTTCATTAAAAAAATCTTAGATTAAGAAAATAATTTTAGTATTACAGAAAAAGTACTTCTCATTCTTTGTTTCATTAATATAATATATTTCTGGGCCATTTTCATAAAGTTCCACCTTGGGATGCACAAATTAATCAGCCCGAGATTTAAATCGATTAACGATCCCTTGATCTGCTCTGATCTGTGATCTCTATATCCAAAAGTGTAAAACTTGAATTCTTTTCCCTTTCATTAAATGAATTAAAACTAAGAACTGTCACCATTTTCAGTCTCAACCAGCTCCAACTTCTTTGATCCGCTCTTTTTGAGTTAATAAAACGATTAGAAACAAATGTTTTGCAGTGTTTTTGGCGATAATCTTGTAATTAACTCATTTTCGGCACATTGCTAATCGCAGCTGTAATCAGCATTTTCTCTTAAATTGAAGCAAAGTAAGGAAGGCAACACAATCCTTAAGGAGAAGAGATTAGCAGAAACTTGGAGTCATGAGTGCAGAGCCAAAACCGCTGATGCCTGCCGCCTCTGTGCTGTTTACATGCGTTTCATGCACTTACAGTGAAAGTGTGTCGTACAGTGAGTGGAAGGGGGGAGGGACCTAAAGATACAGTATCCTTACCGGAGCTATCTACACCTCTGTGGATTGTACGGCACAATACAAGCATAGCTTTTATTCACACTCAGAACTTCCTCCCTGACTGTAATGCCCTCGCTGTGTGTGGTAAGCTGCGCCGGCCGCCTCAGGCCCTGACTGTTTGTGGTCAGCCAGAGAGGCCTGATGGAAGGATAGATGGATGAGAGGCATTAAATTACATGCTGACTGACCACAGAGGTGGACACTGACGCCGCAGGGCCAAATGCTGCCTCTCTGTCCAAGCCCATCTCTTTCCCCCCGCTGCCCCTATTCACCACTTTTGTTTATATCTCAATTCCCTCTCAAATATGTTTTTACCCCCCATTTTTTAAGGACAACTTTTGGATGTCTACAAAGTAGGATGTTTAGATTAACACCCTTTCACTTTTGTAGTTTCTGCCTGTGGCTAGACGGTAAAACTCTGTGAAATATTGCCACTGGAACGTCTGGACTGAAAGAAAAGAAAGATGCACATGTTGAGAGAGCAGTGGGGCTCAGAAGCTGCAGGTCTGTCTGAAACTTTTTTTTTTTTCTCATGTTCACTCGTGAAATTTAAGTTAGACTTTTCTGTAATATTTCTCTGATTGTGGACCCGGAATATAAGTGAAAATGTAGTATAATTATATTTACAATTGTATGATTGTAATTTAAAACTGGATTCTGTATAAGTGGTTATAAACTAGACTTGTCCGTAATGTGCCTTGTAGTTTGGTGCCGTATGAAATCACTACAGCTTTTAATATTTTGGCTGAGTTTTGTATTAAAGAGGACAAAACCTGTAAAACAAAGGCTGATCTGTAGAAGAAATCATATTTTTCTTTTCTTGTCTTATCTTTGCAAATTTTCATTTGTCACAATTCTGCCTTCTCACTCTCTGCAAAGACACACAGCTACCATCGTAGTGCACAAAAACACTCTCTCGCACCACCAAGCCTTACTCCTGATAGGCCAGAGGGGGTTCCATTAGCCCTTACCACCTGCTGTGAAACACCCACTCCTTTCTTTTTCCTCCACCGACACACCCCCACACACGCACGCCCACACACACAATTGAATGCAGAAACTTAGTGCTCTTCCTAACAAACTATTGCAATCTTCAGTTTGTAAAAGGCACACATGTTCCAGCAGTTATGATTCTCCAGATTTGTAGTTTCTGTCGTAATGCGCTTAAGGAATTTGACTGACTGCAAATACAAGCCGTGTTTTTTTGTTGTTTTTTCTTTCATTTTTTTAACTGTAACAAATGAATTATTCATACTGCTTGTAACCACATCAAGGAAGTGAGCTTGACAACAAGATAAAAAAAAAAAGTTCATTTTCAGAAAAAGATGGTCAGCATTTCCATCATTAACACATATTTTTAGGGTTGGAATATTGACACATGAACCTGCAAGAAATGTTTTAAGATTGTACCTGATCTGAATTCTGCATTTTGTGCTGAGGAGACTCATTTCTACAATGACAATAATATTTTTCCACATCTAAGAAATCACCATGAGACTTTTAATTCGACAATACGCAACAACAACAACAAAAAAATGAAAATAACATTATGTGATGCATTTAGATTAATTTTGTTATCTATGCAACATTTCTAAACACATCAACCCATGCCATTAAATTCGTCCCTATCGTTCACTCTCTCCCCTGCTTGTCTTGCCCTCGTCATATTTTGGGCTTTTCTCATCCCATGTATCCCCCCCTCTGCTCCCCGCTCCACCTCTCGCTCTCCCATGCCCCTCCTCGGCTCAGTAGCCGTGGCGAAGACAGCACGATGCGCCGCAATTACTCTAATTGGTTGTGACTTCTTCATTTACATGACAAGTGCACAGTGGTCCTGGGAACCAACGGCCTGCACTCTGCACCCTTCTGGACAGCCCCTTCCTGAGGTCCTGTAGGGAGTGAGGGGTCTCTGTGAGGAGTGATGGTGGAAGACAAAGGGGGTGTTTGGGTGTAATAGAGCGTTAGAATGTCCGGGGATCCCTCGGTGTGTCCAAGGGGGCGGGAGGTTCTGGGTGGTGTAGAAACGGAGTCCGATTTAGAGTGTTTCCAGCGAGGATGAAGGAAGAAGGTGTGGACATGATGAAAGAGATGCAGCTGGGGGAAAAAAATAAAAAATAAAAGCGATTCAAGAAGCAACAGTGTTCTCAGAGAGAAAACGAGAACCACGGACGTGCCGATGTCGTCTCTGAGTCGGTTTGTGACACATTTCAGGGGCTTTAAGGGTGGTGGGAGTTTGGATGGACGCTCCAGAACAATATTGTCTGCTTCTCGGCATTCCTGTTGCTCATCGTCACAGCTACGCTTCGACTGCGGCCTCCACCCCGTAACAAGGCGCAGAACTCAAACAGTGAAACCACTCATTAGTGCGGCCGCTGCGCATTGTATGCGTGTGCATGAATGTGTGTGGGGGTGTGCGTGTGTGTGTGTGTTTTAGAGTGTGTGTTCTGCACTGTTAGTTTAAGCATTGAGTGTACTCAGCTGAGCCATTGTTATGGTAATTCAGGAGTAAGGTATTCATTCATGGGGCGGCTCTAATGTTTGCTTTGCGGATAAAAAGGGGGGTTTTATTACAAGCTGAAGTTCACTTGTCAGGACTAATCTCATTTAAACAGCTATTCTGTAGGGCAGAGAGGGTGAGAGGCTGCGGACACATACTTTTCATTGCTCAACAGGCTGTTAGTACGGGGCATGCCGCCGTTTGTATATATGAAGCATGCGATAATAGCTTTACAGGCTGAGGGCAAACACATCTACGATTAGAGAGGCAAGTGTCCCGGTGGTTCAGAGAAGTGCTGGGAGATAAAAATCAAAGATTTTCAGGAATTAAAATGATAGGAAGTAAGCGTGAATTTATCAGCAACACATTGCCTGACTCTTCTGAAAGATGAGTCATACAATTTTTATGTTTAGAAAAGTAAAATAAAATCTCACCTAAAAGAAAGAAATTTGTTTGGCAGAAGAGAAGAGCTTCAGAGTGTCCTGCAAAAGTAATAACACCTCCTGCACTTGTTGACATTTTTGTCGAGTGACAACCAAAAATGTTAGTGTATTTGTGGTTAAAGTATAAATTAGAGAATTGTAATTATATACATAAAAGGCTTTACCAACAATGTCAAGTGGAGGAAAAACTGTACCTGGTTTTTAACTTTTTTCACAAACAAACCTGAAACGTTTGGTGTGCATAAGTATTCAGCCAACTTTACTCTGGCACGCTGAAATTAATCTAGTGCAACTGATTATTTTCAGAGGCTTGATAGAGAACATTAGTGAACAAACGGCATGATGAGGACTAAGAAACACACCAAACAGGCCAGGAGTTAAAACAACACTCACTGCACAAATATGATCTTTCTAGAAAAGGAGAAACCTTTTGTTGAAAGAGAGCCACGGCAAATATGTGGGAAAAGTTTCCACATATTTGCTGAAAACACCATCAGCACGATCCTGTCTGGATGATTTTCTTCATCAGCAATGGAGCTAAATACAGACCGAATGTTCAAAGAACTTCTGAGAAGTTTCAAAGGATTGAGACAGAGATTCACAGGACAGGACAAAGACTCAGTGGAACAGTTCAGATCAAAGCATATTTGAATGGCCCAGTCAAAGTCCAGAACCAAATTCAATCAAGTAATCCGCTGCAACATTTTAAAATTTATGTTCACAGTTGCTCTCTGCCTAATCTGTCTATGCCTGACATATTTCTTTTTAGTTGTGCAAAGCTGATAGATTCATAAAGACAAAATGATTTTCAGCAAAAAGCTATAATCATATAATTATGAACTGTCTTGGCCGTCACATAAAATGCCAGGTTTTGTGACACTCCTAGATGAGATGTGGCAGAAATTGAAAAAGTCCAAGGGGAGTGAATACTTTTTCAAGGTACTTCATATTTTGTTATCCACTCTTTCTTGGGAAAGCGACGTCTTAATCTCCTGTGGTAAAATAGATATGATCAAGTTATGGAAAAGTTGTCGACTAACTATACAAAAAGGGTTAAAAATCTATCCTATAAAAACAGAACATTATAATGTTTTGCTCACTTTTGTGTTACATTTTCAAAGCAACAGCTGGCAAGACTTTTCATCAGAAGAACTCTGAACACCACATCTGAATTGCCCAGTTTCCATCCACACTGAAATCAGATTGAGACTTTTTTTCTCCACCAACTCTTTCATAAATCAATCCTCCTTTTTTTTCCCTAACGGATGTGTAAGAGTTTCCGTTCTCTCAGCGACGCGATTTTAATCCAAACAATTGGGCCAACGCACTAACTGAGGTCGTTCCTGACCTGTGATGACCCCTGCGGGGACCCCTTGACCACTGATGGCAAAAACAAAGCAGATCTCGCTTCAGGGGTCAGACAGAGACGAACAAACGACAATGACATGAGGAAAAGCAGCGTGTCTCTCCGAGGGTTGCATTCTCTCTTAGACCAATGAGTTTAGCTGGGCAAGGGGGAAATGAAGCTGACATGAGATGAAGAATGGGGAGTCAACGAGGGAGGAGGGGAGACATGAAATGCACAATTTACGCAGGAGAAAGAGACGGAGTGATGAGTGGGGAGGAATGCTACCTTTTGTTAGAGAAAGTGATCTTTAGTGAACGATTTCACTGCGCCTCCCCTTCAGATGAATATCTAATTAGACTTTTTTTTTTTTCAATATACATGCTCAAAATCCAATTAGTTCACACAAAAAAGCGGAACATTGCTCTCCCAAGGTGACAATAGATTAAAATAGATAGGATATTTCAGTGGGCTCCTTTAAAAGACGCTTTATCTTACTTCTTTCCTTATTCTGTCATGGTCCAATCAGGCTTTTAAGTCCTTATCAAAGAAGAGAAAAAAGGTAAAAATCTGTATTGTCTCCATGAATCTCTGGACAAATAAACTTACATTCTTGCTTTGTTTGAATTTTTGGGATTAAGTCAAACACAAGGATGTTACCAATAATTTGAATTGCTGTTAATTATTCCAACGATACAGCAAAAATCATACTGGAACACATTTTGATGAACTGGTGTAAAAATCCTAAAGACCAAAAGAGCATAAGATACCAAATCTGATAGGAGTTCATTGTTCTACATATTGATCATTGTTATAATCAATATAAAGATTATGATTTGTCTTGGACTAATTTAGAAATGCCTAAATTAGTCCAAGATTTTATAATGAGGAACATTTGTATTATATCACCATCCACCTTCCTATCAGCTGGCAGAAAGACATGCCCACAGCATGATGCTGCCACTACCACGGCTCACAGTCGGGATGAGAGTTTTGTCTATTTCATAAAACCCTTTGCATCAGAGCACTTTCTCCTGCTTATCTGCTGGAGAAATACAGCTTTTATTCAACAATCACTTTCTCTTTCAAGAGGTTAATTTTACAAAATAAAAAAAAACAATAGTGCCTAAACATGAAAAGAGTAAACTAAGACATGATTAAAAAGTTAAATCAAATGATTCGGAAAATTTAGACAATTATTGAATGACACTTCAAGGTTCCCAAACTGTGGGGAGCACCCCTCAGGGGGGGCGACGTGCCATTGCAGGGGGGGCGCGGTCAGCGGTATGGATGAATGGAAAAAAAAAAAAATTAGGAGGCCAAAGTAGAGACTTTTCCACAATTAAGCAGCAGAATCACATTTTTAAAAAT
>CAEGAE010002923.1:0-11217 GCA_903067095.1 Girardinus metallicus
AAATGAGAAGAAAAAAAATCAGAAAATCACATTGTCTGATTTTTAAAGAATTTATTTGAAAATAAGGGTGGAAAATACAAAAATCCATTTTGCCAGATAAAGTATCATTTATACCTAAAGCAAAAAATTAACAACCATCTAGGCGATCGGCAGTGATTGGTGATTGACAGGTATATAAATGTGTGGGTGTATGTATATGCTTATATAAGATATTTTTTTCCTTTTCTCTTCAACTTCATTGCAGTAACAGCAAGTATTGTTATTATTTCATTGTAAGAACATTGACTGTCTCCTGATAACCTCATGTCTTGTTGTTTGACCTGTTTGCATTGCACTGTGAGCAGACGGGAACTGCATCCACATGGTGGACACTGGGATTGTTCAGAAACTTCTGGAGCTGTTGGAACGCCATGTTGAAGAAGGCAATGTGACGGTGCAGCACGCAGCACTCAGCGCCTTGCGGAACCTGGCCATACCTGGTGAGATGCTAAGTTTCTCCCACCTTTCACTTGCACAGGATGGTTGACCTCAAATGAACCGGTTTAGGCTGTTTTCACACTGAAAGTTTCGTCCTTATTCTCTTTAGCAGTTAGGCTCCTACTCTCTTTAAGGTCAATCCTTCTGGCATTTTCAGACTGACCTTTGAACTCATTGTAGTGACCTTCTATCACAATGCTAAGTCTCCATTTTGGACTTACAGTAGAAACCAGAAGTATACAACTTTTCTGTTCAAAGCCAAGATAAAGACACATTTATTTAGAACTGCTTTTAGTACATTGTAGTATTTTATCATTTTTATGTTTGTACTCCCTTTATTTAATTTTCTATTAGTTTCTTAATTTTTATTCCTGTACTAATGGAAAGTACTTTGGAGCAGTACTCACTGTTGTAAAGTGCTATATAAATAAAATTTGATTTATTTTTTTTCTCATTGTCCAAACTTAAATCTAACAGATCAAACTTCTGATTTTAAAGACTTTATGCTATATTTATGGCATTTAACAAATAGAAATAATTTTGGTAATTCTAATTGACATAGAACAACAGAACTTTGGTCTGATTTAACTTCAGACAGTGAGATGAAAAGGTGGATGTGTATTTTTATTCAGTGTATGTAAATTTCTGGTTTCAACTGTATTTTCTACGAAAGCATCGAAAGCTTGACAAGTTAAACAAAGCGTGAGGAGAAAGTGCTGAATCTTTGGACTGGTGTGAAGCGTCTGCATCTCTCTATCTCCGTAGTGGTGAACAAATCCAAAATGCTGTGTGCTGGTGTGGCAGACGTGGTGCTGAAGTTCCTGCAGTCAGAGATGCCTCCGGTCCAGTTCAAACTACTGGGAACGTTACGAATGCTCATCGATACTCAAGGTAGAGTAGTTTGTTCCTCCTTTCAGATCAGCTCCCTGCTGAGCTGAACTATTGAAATATGGTGAAAGAAATGAAATCATTTAGATTGAAGAGTTTATGAATGAGGACATGATAGGTATGCTCTGATCAGGTTTTTTGCTGCCGATTCCGATCATCTATTATGCCTAAATTAGGTGTCTAAATTCACCTAATGTAGACATAATAGACATATTTTAATACATATCTAAAATATTTTTTTTAAAGTTACATGCTGCAGCTTTAAGCAGATGTTTGGTGTGAGAATTCAATTTTGAGTGCTTCACCCCTGAAGTAATTTTCCACCGCAACACGCAAACGCCATTCACTCTCAGAGCGTCATAGGATGACAGGATTTTTTGCCGCGCGCTTGTGCAGTGTGAAGGAAAGAGGAGATAAGCTGCACACGCAGGTTATGAAGTAAAATAAATGTGATTAAATTGTGGTGGTCAGCAACAAGAGACAGTGATTGGCGATCACCCATCATACACTTTTTCACAGAAATTGGCCGATTATGATGGGTGGGCAATCGATCGGTTCACCTCTAGGACATAAAATATGAAAACGTGACATTTATTCCTTTTGACCCAATGCTTAAATATTTAACCTAGCTCCCTTCATTATTGAGGAACAGAATATATAACAAATGTATTTCTGCCTCTTGAACTTCTCCACTTTTCAAACATGAAGAAAAATTAAATCTTAAAAGTGTGCTTTGTTGAACCTTTTATTATAATTACAGCTGCAAGTCTTAAAATGAGTATCTATGCTAATTAGACATAAGTCTGAAATTTGACTAGTCCAATGCTGTGTATCTTTGGCTGAATGTTCAGGGTGGTTGTTGAACCTCCACCCAGCCTCCAGCAGGTTTTCTGCCAGGACTTTCCAGGGTTTAGTTTCGTGCATTTTCCCTGTCCTTGACGTCCCCATGGCATCACACTGCCACCATCATGTTCCACCCTGGGAGCTGTATGTTCAAGTTGATGTTTGGTGTTAGTTTTCCAACACAAGGTGTTTTGTATTTAAGCCTAAAATTAAGATTTAATTTTATGTCCATTCAACCCAGAATGTTGTGGAGCGGTATTTGATTAAAAATAGATACATTTTTGTTTACAGATTTGGAAAACAGAAGGTGGAAATGATTTGTATCCTTCTAAATAATCAATGGAAACATCCTTTTATGGCTTTGTAGCAGTCAATTTTTTGTACAATTTTTCCACTAATAGCCAGTTGGAAGGCCTCCTTGCTTTCCTCCTAATATTTTGCTCTTTCCATAGATTATCTATTGATTTCAACTCTGGCTGGGCCACTTAAAAATCATGAATACATTCAGCCTGAAAAAACATGGTGGTAAACGTAAAAAAAAAAAAAATTTAATTGAAACCTTAATTCATACCCAGTTGTATGAATAATTTGGAGCCAAAAAGTGTAGCTTTGGTTTGAGTAGAGAACTTTTTCCCACTTGTTTGCTGTCTTCCCCAGTCGGCAAGCTAGACGTCTTCTGGCCTTTTTCCAACATTGTAATCTCAATGTGACTTAAAGATCTGCTGTCAACAGATCAGGACCTTGCACCTGAGCCAATCCTCTATGAGTGACCATTATGGAGTGAAAATAGTCTCAAAAAACTTGTGCGCATGTAATACTTAGTTTGGAATCCGTGTAAGCAACTTTGTAAATTTGTGGTCAAATGCATACACAAATATGAAGAAATTACAAATACAAAATAAAAGTACACACACATAATTACAATTTCTACAAACATTAAATTTCTACACACAAATTTAACTTGAATTCAAATCTTCTCCTATGTCTACAAATGTTAAATAAGTAACACAAGTCGCTTGATACACACAGACAAAACTGCATTTACGTGCAGATCAGGTTACGAGTGCAGGAGGATTTTTGAAAACCCCTTCTATGGAGTAAAAATAGTCTCAAAATACCTGTGTGCATGTAATACTGGATTTGTAATCTGTGGAAGCAGCTTTGTGTGTAACTTTGGATATTTGTATCGGTGAAACATGATTTGTAAACCGTAAAAAGAAAATTTGTGTGTAACTCCCGGTACTTGTAAATATGTGGTCAAATTCATACACAAATATGAATACAAAATAAAAGTACACACACATACAATTACATTTTCTACAAACGTAAAATTTTTACACACACATTTTTAACTTCAACCTCACAAATCTGATAATTATGAATTCAAACCTCCTACACCTACAAATGTTAAATAAGTACGCACAAGTCACCTGATACACACAGACAAAACTGCATTTACACACAGATCCGGTTACAAGTGCACAAGAATCTTTGAGACTCATTTTACGCTTCCAACAGCCTCAAATTTGTGTGTAAGCTTGTCTATGAGGAAGGCCGTTGCCTTGGTAGGTTTGCAGCAGGAAGACACACAGGTCAACCCTGTTCACTAATTAGGTGTCTTCTGGAGACTGAGCACATTTTTCAGTATTTCTATTGTAAAGAAGGTTGAAAACCATGTTTTTGTCATGTGGACCTTCATTGTATGTTTTTGTCGCATAAAATCAGTAAAACACACTGAAGTTTGTGGAGAAGAATTGAAAGGTCCATGATGTCCAACACATTGTGTAGTAAAGTTGCCTCTCGAATTTTATGTTTTTTGATGACCAATAGTTTCACACAACTACGAAGAGAACTCCTCCATACTTGTCGCTAATGTTGCTTGCCTACTGTGTGCCTTGGTTCAGCTGAAGCCGCAGAGCAGCTGGGAACCAATGGAAAGCTGGTTGAAAGGCTAGTGGAGTGGTGTGAAGCCAAAGACCACGCGGGGGTGATGGGCGAGTCCAACCGCCTGCTGTCAGCTCTGATCCGACACAGCAAGTCTAAGGTAACCCATGTTCCACTCTGTTCAGATTTTATTCAACAAAATGTTTATTTGTGATGGGAAATCTGCAGCTTTTTAAATGTTTCCGCTGGTATTTTGATTTTTATTTATTTTTTTGTGACAGGCTCCAAGCCTTTGAGGTTGGAATGCCTTTTGCCATCACCCTAATCTTTAGCTTCAAGATGTCAATGACCAAACTGATAGAAAGGCATCAGTTTGAACCGAGGACTTTCTTGCTGCCCTACCTTGCAGCACGCGTTTAATCCTGCTCATCTGGATTATTAGGTTTATGCTAGGAATACAGATGATACAGGCCTGGGATATTTCACTGCAATGCTTCTTACCTCTGTTTTTGGGTTGTAGGAAGTTGTCAGAACTGTGATCCACAAAGGAGGAGTCAAGCATTTAGTAACTATGGCAACCAGTGAACATATGATTATGCAGAACGAAGCACTGGTGGCTCTGGGGCTCATAGCGGCGCTGGATTTGGGTAAGACCATTGACAATCAGAATAGAGCTGACATTTTACATGTCAGCTCTATTCTGATTGCCTTTTGCTTATTGCAGTTATACCATGTAAATAAAACATCTGATTCTTCTCAGGTTGTAATAATGGTAATTCTTAAATGTTTCCACTTTTGTAACTTCTTAACCACAAATTTCAGAGTTGCACGAAATAATGCTTCACTAGGAAGTGAAAGGAAAATGGTTTTAAATTTTTTTCTGAATAGAAATCTATAACTGGTTCTTTTGTATTTGGTCCCCTTTACTCTGACTTCCCTATATAAAATCAATTGTTTTCTAATAGTGTGCAGCAATCTATACAGTGTTACACCACACATCTTCAGAACATCCATACTGTTACTCTGAGGTTTTCTGCCAGATGGGAAAACAAAGAATACCCTTGTGATGGAAGTTTTGATATTGATGCGATAACAGAACAGTTTGAGTTTTCAGTTGCAGCTGAGAAGGACTTTGTTGGAGCCAACCTTGTGTCGGTGCTTCACAAGCTGCTGTGTGATGAAAGGAGCGCACCGGAGATAAAATATAACTCCATGATCCTCATCTGTGCAGTCATGGGCTCAGGTGAGAGCCACATCTGAAGAACATCACCAGCTAAAAGCTACTCTTCCCTTTGGTCAGTGATAGGCACTGCTAACTAAAAAGTTATTTGTGCCAACCCTAAAGCACTAATGATAAGCATTAGTTTTGGTAACATTAAAATGCTACACCAGTACAGTATTTAGCTGAAGTTAATTCTAAACCGCTATGCCAATACGGTATTTAGCAGAAGCTAACTCTAAAGCGCGACATCAATACTGTACTTAGTAGTGGCTCCGGAGAGCCTGCAGAATCGCAAAGGACTCCTCACACCCTGGGCACCACATCTTCAAATTCCTGACCTCTGGGCATAAAGTCAAGAACAGACTAAGAATTTCTTCTCAAGAACTGTTGTTCCCCTGAGCATAGCATCTAAAAGACTGATCTTTGTTTATTTATTCTTAACATCCCAGTTCTGTGTTTCTTTGAGAGTTTCTATTTTCTAAAATTTTGTCGTGCTTCATTGATGCACAGTGACATTAAAAGGAATTCTGATTCTCATTTAATGGAAGCTAACGCTAAAGCGCCACACTAATATCGTATTTAGTGGAAACTAATAATAAAATGTTAATTCAACCATCATTTTACAACATAACATAACTTCACCCACTTCAAAATCAGCACATGGATTATAACGTCTAACTCTTTGAAGAATTTTTAACAGTCAAGAACCAAAACTTCAACACAAATGACAAACTTTATTCAACTGAAAGCTTACAAAACAGCCAAGTAACTTAACACTTTAGAATTCCGAAAAAATTAATTGAGTGTCCTAAATGTTTTCAAAGTTAGCAAAAGTTCTAAATGAAAAATGATCTTCGCTATTAACGCATTTAATGGCCCACCACTGTCTTTGGTGGTGGGTAAGTTTGTCTGTAAACTGGACTTATTTTCTGAACCTCTTCTGTTTTCAGAGCCTCTTCACAAGGAGGTGCAGAGCCTGGCGTTTATTGACGTGGTGTCCAAACTGAGATCTCACGAAAACAAGACTGTGTCGCACCAGGCCTCGCTCACAGAGCAGCGGCTAACTGCCCAGAGCTAAATGACTGTGTCCACTCCCAAACCTTCCAACACCCCAACACTCCTGAATGCCTGCCTGACCACCCAACACCTCATGATTGCTCCCCCATTGTGCCCCATCGTCATGTGCCAAGGTACCGCATCGCATTAACTGCCAGCCAGACATCTGCCCCTCTACGTCCTTTGTCCCCTCAGCCTCAGTCTTAGAAACAAACAGTAAAACATTTTATATTCTAGAGCTACTGTCATTTGTAACTGATGTGGAAACGAACAGATTTTACCCAGATGTGTTATATTTAGGTCAAAAAATCTTCCAAGACTTAAGAGGATTCACGTTATTTTTGTTTTGAAAGCCATAAAAACGATTCAGTTGGAATGCTGAGGTAGGTCTCCTTCCACACCCATATACTTATGTGGACAGATTTCCCACCAGTGATGAACTGGTATTTGACTTAAGGCGATATATCAGTCTAAACTAAGATTGCCCCCATGTGTGCATGTATGTTTTGCCTCAAGTCTGAAGCAACAGAAGAAGAGACAATGCTCTTTAAGACCACAGCTGTGACACCAGTAACCAACCAAACCAGGTACAAAGAATTTTCAAAAGGAAAAAAAGAAAATCTCCTTGTTATGGTTTATTTGATTCAAGAAGCCTACCATGATTTCCCAGTCACGTCTCATGTAGCTGGAGTTTAATCTGAGTAGAACCTGTGCATGTTTTTGTCCTGTTCAAGCTGTGACCGTTTTCATTTTGACCTCTTCTGCTGCCTGCTTCATTCTCTCCTGACACCTTGGGTCCTAAACTTTTTATTCTAAGCCTTGGAAGTAGAGTTTCAGTTCTATTCCTGTCCCCACACCCCACTAATCCAATGGCTGGATAGTGAAAGTTGAGCCCCAGACTGTGTCCAACCTGTCCCTGATGAAGAGTCGGAGTAAATGCAGCTAGGTTTAGGAATGTTGTGAGTGTGCTTTTCCCGACTGAAGCATCATGTTGTTGAAATATCAGCAGAGATGCACAAGTCTTAGCTGGAGCTCTTTGCTTTGATCCAACAGCTTCAGACTTCATATTATGCTCTGTCTCCAACGTCTCCTCGTAGTTTCTCAGCAGATTTTACTGTTAGAATATCGAAAGTATGCGCTCAGCACATATCAGCCAATCCCTTCCACCAATTTAAAATCATGTTTACATAAAGTTTTATTAAAGCTTATAGTTGCAAATCAAAATTTGTCAACACATAGTGAAATCTGTGTAAAGCGACTACTTATTACGCTGTGGATGAAGCTCATTTTTTGATATTTTGTAGATAGTAGATGCTATGAAGAGCAGTTCCCTTCCCCAAAGCTGATTGTTGTTCATGTCTGAGGGGGATTCCTGCTAACATGTCCATCTGAGCATGTGCGACACTGTGCTGTCACCTGGTGTGTTCCTCAGTCTGGGCCCATGCTGCATCTTGTTTTTAAAGATATGAATGGTTATTTATCAGATTTGTGATCTGCTTAGGACACATGCTGGTGAAGATGTATCCATTGTAACTGCATAAAAATCTTGTCAACTTAAGTGTGTGTTGTAAATGTTATGAGTTGTACATTTGAAGGATTCAACAGACAATTAAAAGATAATGGCTGGTGATGTTTGAAGTCTTTATTTTTCTTTGTGTCATTTAATTTATTTTCAGTCTTCCTAGAGAAATCAGGAATTTGGGTAATTTCTTCATTGCTTAACATTTGTCAGACTGGTTGGAAAAACTGTGATCCTCCATCTCTGATGTTTGCAGGGAAGAAACACATTGTGTTGTCCTTATGTTTCCAGAACCCACCTCTTTGAACTCACAGGTTATTTTCTGGGCACTTTTCCTTCTCAATACCTGCAGGTTATTTTCCCAACATTTATGGGTTACCTTCCTGGAGTCTACTACTTGGCATCTTTCTAATACTTTCAGGGTATATTACTAAAATTTACAGGGCAGTTTTCTAGAACTTACAGGTTAATTTATTGAAACCTATTTGATCCTTCACCAGAACTTTCAAACTATCAGAGCATTTAAAAAAAATGTATGTGGATACAGATAGGGCCACAAGAAGCAGCTGCATAGAGTGCCTTCCGTTGAAGTTAGCATATGATCTGTAACATCAGGCTACAGTTATCTGAATCAACTGTTAACTGATGTTGGAGCTGCCTTCTATGGGTTTACTTGTTGGATTTCCTCTGGGAACAGGCAGAGCAGGGGAAAAAAACTATGTAAAAAAAACAAACTTTTTTTTAAAGCCATTCAAGTTGCAATATAAGTATATACTGTTGTATTCAAAATAATAGCAGTCCCACATCACTAGCAAGATAAATCACTTTTTTTGAATTTCAACTTCTAAACTGCAAGTAAGTTTCTAGAAAGGTGTAGTAAAGGTATAGAAAACCAACAGACCCAACTGGCATGATATGTATTCTGCTGATTCTGTGAAACTGAATAATTTACTGAAAGGGGCTTGTTCAAAGAAATAGCAGTGCTGAGTTCAATTAGTGAGGTCATTGATTATGTGAAAAAAATAACGTGTTAAACAGGTGACCCTTATTTAAGGATCAAGACAACTGACGCTGCATATACTGGATGTGCATTTGTTCTTGAAAAACAGAAAAACATGGGTCGTTCAAGACACTGTTCAGAAGAAGTGTTCTTTGATCAAAAAAGTAATAAAAGATGGGACAACCTATAAAGAAGTGCAGAAAATGATAGGCTGTTCAGCTAAAATGGTACCAAATGGTAGCCAAAACCAGAAAGTCGAAAAAGAAAAATAACTATTTGAATGGATTGCAGAATAACCAAAATGGCAAGGGCTCAGCCAATGATCAGCTCCAGGAGGATCAAAGAAGATCTGCAATTGCCTGTGAGTACTTCAACGATCAGACGATGTCTTTGTGAAGCCAAGCTACCAGCAAAAAGCCCCCACAAAGTCCCTTTGTTAAAAAAAAAAGATGTGCTGAAGCGGCTACAATTTGCCAAAGAACATATTGACTGGCCTAAAAAGAAATGGCACAATATTTTGTGGACTGATAAAAGTAAAATTGTTCTTTTTGGTTCTAAGGGCCACAGACAGTTTGTCAAACGACCTGCAAACTCTGAATTCAAGCTACAGTACACAGTGAAGACGATAAAGCATGGTGATTCAAGCATCATGATATAGGGATGTTTCTCATACTATGGTGTTGGTCCTATTTATCGCATACCAGGAATCATGGATTAGTTAGAGTACACCAGATTACTGGAAGAAGACATGTTGACATATGCTGAAGAGGAAATGCCCTTGAAATGGGTGTTTCAACAAGACAATGACCCTGAACACACCAGCAAGCGAGCAAAATCATGGTTCCAGACAAACAGAATTTAAGTAAGTCAGCACAATCCCCTTAATCCCATAGAAAACTTGGGGCTGACATAAAAAATGCTGTTCATGAGGCAAAAGAAATACAGCAGAATTGTATAAAATAGTACAGTTGTCCTGGACTGCAATACTTGTTGCCAGAAGTTGGTTGACCCATGGACTAAAGATGTGAGACGGTTATCAGAAACAGTGGTTTTGCAACTAAATATTAGTTTATGATTCTCAGGAAAGATGAATCTTCCAGCATTTCTTAGTTTATATAGTTCATTTTTGAGTTTGTAAAGATGTCAACACTGCTATTTTTTTAAACGTTGCTTTTCTTGACTTTCTGTAAAATATTGTAATATTCAATTACTTTCCCCACTTTTTTTGCTTTGAAATAGGTGTGCAGTGTCCCCATTGCATTTCTGTTCATTAAACTACAATTTATGTGAAAAATTTTGAGGTTTACTCACCTTTTTAAACATACTCCTATTACTAAGAACATAACTATAAATTATTTTTCTTTATTTGGTCCTTTGACACTGGTTGACTTGCAGAGATATAAGTTAATGTAAAGTCTTCATTCAATCTGCTTTGCTGAATTGCTTCAAATAAGCCTCATTGGATGTTTTTCAAAACATGGATGGTCTGCTGAAGATCATGCCACAGCATGTCTCATTTGAATTTAAATCCACATTTTGACTTGACCACTCTCAAGCTGATCATTTGTTGTTGTTTTTTCTCTTTTCATTTTTCCAGCCAAGTAAAGGTAGACTTGGCTGGAATGCTTTGGATTGTTGTCCTGTTTCATAAGTGAAGAGTACTTGAGTTTAAGGGTCACAAACTGATAGCTGAAAATTATTTTTCAGGCTATTTTTCTGGCTCACAGATCACATGTCCATGATTTGTTAGTTTTCATACAAATGTAATGGTACATTCACCTTCCAAGAAGTTCAGACTTTTCCTTAAAGTCTAGAGGACCGTCAAGATGTTACAGGGTTTCCTGTAACATCAAGAGATTAAGGCCATGCTTTTATTTCTTGAATAATTTGATCTCTGAAGTTTACCTCTGTGCAGACCGCGCGTGCGCCTCCTTTCATCAAACTGGACTCCGGCTGACCTGTATATTTACATCAACCCCTTGGTATATATATATATATGTATATATATATATATATAGTGGGGAAAAAAAGTATTTAGTCAGTCACCAATTGTGCAAGTTCTCCCACTTAAAAAGATGAGAGAGGCCTGTAATTGGAGAATTGTAGAGCTGGGAAGACTGAATCCGCAATGGGCAAGAAGCTTGGTGTGAAGAATGGTAAATGGTTATATAGCGCTTTATCCGATCATTTTTGACCACTCAAAGCGCTTTATACTAGAGTCATTCACCCATTCGCTCTCACAAACACTCACACACCGATACGCAGATCGGTAGGCAATTTGGGGTTAAATGCCTTGCCCAAGGGCACATCGACATGGGGCAGGAGGAA
>CAEGAE010002937.1:0-10991 GCA_903067095.1 Girardinus metallicus
GGGTGGGATGCAGTTCAGATCAAAACAGCTCTGGAAGGTTTTCTGACATCCTGCAAAGAAATTCAAACAGAAACTATTCACAAACTCACAAGTTCAATGGATGCAGGAATTGTGCAGGTGATATCAAAGAAGGTCCTATGTTAACATGTAACTCTGTCTGTTAAGATGTTTTTGATTGAAATAGATGTTGATTTTAGTAAATGTGACCACTTAATGCTGCACATTCAAAAATGACCGTTTGTAGTTCTTTATGCTGAGCATATAATAATGTAGAACAGAGAATTTTGAGTTTTTAATTTTTTAAAAACATACTGTTCTCATTGGGAGGTTTTTTCAGTAAATTAGGATTTATACTGTAATAGCTCATGACTTGAAAATTATACTGACCATCATTTGCTTTGACCATTTAAAAAAATCTTAGAAAATATCACTTGCTTAATAATTTGGAACACGGTGTAGTTTGATCATTCTGTGTTGTGTAGTTTCTTTCTTTATTAGAGCAGTCTTGTTTCTGTTTTACTTTAGTTCAGTCCTTATCGGTGTTTCTAGTTATGTTTTATTGTTTCTAGTTAATACTTGTTACTCTGGTTTAATTATATTTCTCAGCTCTAGTTATTCTTTAGTATTAGATTTATTTCATAGTCCCCTGTGTACTCTCTGGGGACTTGCTCACCTGCCCTCTGTGCCACTTTGTCTGTCTTTCTCTCCTCAGCCTGCCTTCTACTCTCTCCCCTCACACCTGCAACCTGTTCCTAATGAGCCATCAATCGCCCCAGTATATATACAACTCATTCTCAGTTCCTCCTTGCTGGATACTCCCATCTAATGCTGTTAAATCCAGTTGCCTCCCTGTTGTTCCTGGTTCCTCTTATTTTTTATTTTTTGTTCTGCTCTGGCTCCTTGTATCCACCATGATTTTAAGTTTATTGTTCTTTACTCTTTCATTAAAATCCACAAAATTTACTCGACACCTCCACCTGCTGCATTTGGGTCCATCTACACATGCACATCAAAACTATCAGGTGAAAAAACTATTTTCACCTGCTAAACAAGTGAAAATAGATTTTTTAAAACTTATTATTACTCTGCACTTCACCAACTTTTAAGAGATGGAAATTTTACTAATTTGCTGTATTTACATCTATTCAAATGAAGGAGTGCAAGCACAAAATAAATGTACAAAGTTCTCTAAATATGAGGCAGTTGCATTTCATAAATTTTTGATAATGCAATGTGCATGAAGTTCAAAAAGCAAAAGAAATTATGTTTTAAAAAGAGATGGTTTCATTTGATTAAATGTTATATGAAGGAAGAAAAGAATTACGCTGAAAGGTTTATGAGTAGTATAGATTGTGTATTGTTTTTATTACTAAGTAATGTATTTGAATAATAAAATAACTAATTACTTTTGAAAATAAGTAATCAGTAAAGTAACTAGGTTACTTAATCACTATTAATTAGTTACTTAATCACTATTAAGTAACTAATTGCTATTTCCAAGTAACTTGACCAGCACTGCTTGTGATTAATGAAATGTCTGGGAACATTTCTCCAAGTGATCAGAAGTCAGTCAGACTCTCAGAAGGAGGGGTGTCCTGATCTCACAAACTCTTGCTTCAGTGGGAGAAATCCCGCAGCACATGCTCCTTCTGCACTGGTGATTCTGCTTCCTGCAGTGGTCACATGCTCATAAGCTTCTTGTCCAGAACTCTTCAATGCACTGCCAGAGGCCAGATAACAAGATGAATTGAGTGTCCGGGTCAGAGATGATGCTCTGATGGTAAATGTTTTGATTTCTTGACCTCTGTAACATACTCTGTACATAAAGTTGGAAATCTCAGTTTGTCTGCTGAAGTCTCAAGGGGTAAAAATTGTAATCTGTCAAAATGACAAATCGTCGTCAGATTTTTCATCACCATTTAAACTGGTGGAATATATTCGGTTAACGTGAACCCTACATCACACTTGAGTCTTCATGAGTTAGATCTTACCTCTAAAGGATATTTGACTCCGTCCAAACTATGCTCCGAACCCTCAGAGGAGGCATTGCAGCGCCCCCAGTGGAAGGTGATGCGCCCAACTTTGAACTTTGACCTAAGACCTCCTCCACTGACATAGAAGTCTCCATCCACATTGACTGCCACTGACAGTAGAAAAGACAAAGATGTCACCTGCATGTGGGATTTGTGAGGAGGAATGGCTGGTGTAAATTCAATTTTATACCAGAGACAAGTTTGCACTAAAATTTCATATTTAAACACCTTTGAAAAAAATACATTGCTTGTGCCAATTATCAGATGTACCAAAAACAAATATTCTGTTAATCTTATTTATCATTACAAATAGTAATAAAAAGCAGGAATTTGAGTCTCATGGTGATCCTACAGCATAATTATGGATGCTATTGTAATTTTTTTAATTTTTATATTAATGTATGCTATATAGTTTGACATGGGTTGCATTCTGGCTGTCAGACAGAGGGCTGTCATTACATAGAATGAAGGGATATACACTGGGATATACATATGCAGGATGTAGCAGTACATGTGGCCCCCACATATCTGCTGGCTCCAACGTCAGGCCACTGTGACATCTCTGCAACCTAAACGGCAGCAGACTGCCAAACAATAATACATCACACCCTTTCATGTTACTTAGAGATCATTTCCTTTGTGAATGCTCATACCTGTCTTGCCATCATTCTTGATGGTTGTACTGTCAGTTGTCATACTCTCCCAACCATCAAACCTCAGCTTCTGGTACTGCAGCTTGACTGGAGCCAGGTCCTCGTTGATGTTGATGGGAGACTGCTTTGCACTGCTGCATAAAGGAAACTTCTTGGCCCAGTGTTTTTGGTTTAATCCTCCTGAAAGGCATACAGAGAAATTTTGTTGAAGTTTATATTTGACCATCTCCTTTCCATTACTGAAATAGGAAACCTGACAAATGATAAAATAAGGAAACTATTGTGTGGAACTAGACACTCTAGTCATGTGGTAGAACATGCTCTATTTAGAAAAATAAGAAGAATAAGCAAAAACATTTTGTATTGAGCAAACCTTTTGTCTTCAATCAGGCCCCTTCGTGAAATATAAAGGTGCCTCTGGCATCTACATAGGATGCCTCCTGAACGCCTCCCTGGTGAGGTGTTCACGTCCCACCAGGGGAAAACCCAGGACATGTTGGAGGGACTATGTTACTTGGTTAGCCTGGGAATGCTTTGGAGTTCTCCCGGAGAACCTGGCATAAGAGGCTGAGGAGAGGGAAGTCTGGGCCTCCCTATTTAGGCTACTATCCCTGCAACCCAACCCCAGGTAAGCATAAGAAAATGGATGGATGGATGAAAACTAGAGTTAAATCAGAAGGTGGTTCAACAAGGTAGTAGATGAAGGGTTGTTATGCATTTCCTTCCCTTTAAATTTTGTTTTTTTTTGTTCTCTGTTTAATTGAACAGGATAAGTGGAAAATTTTCAAAAGGATTTAGAATGAAATAAGATAAGATCAGATAATATTTGTATAATCTTTTAAATAAAATTTTAACAGTATTGTGTGGATGTTTGAAATGAAATGTTGCCAATAGACTCACTAGCAGGTACTATGATGTAAAGCCTGTTTTTCTTTTTGTTTTGTTTTTTACTTGAAAACTTTATAATGTGAACAAACATTAGGGTTTTTTATGTGGTTCAGGATTGTGTTATAAAAATCCTGACCACAAATATTTATATGCTGGATACCATAGAGCTTAATTAATTAAGGCTAATGGCACATCATCTTAAGGACTGAGATACCATAATATCATACAATAATCATGAAGAGTTTTCCTTGTTTAGTATGAACATGGTTGAACATGTAATCCAATGTTTTCTGTGGATAATTTGCACAGCAGCAAACATAGAAGCAATAAGGTTTATAACAACAGCAAAATATAATAGACTATAATTTTTTTTTTTGATATTGTTCATATCACAAACTCACCTGCATACGACCAGTCAATGTCCTCTGCTAACTTGCGTTGATTTCTGTATGTATAACCTCCAGCTGCATCCAGAACAGAAAGAAACATTATCACAAAAACATGTCATCGGGTCACCAAAGCTTCTTACAAATGTGTGAAAATTAATTAAATATATTAATTAATTTTCTTTAATTAATATATTTCTCCATATCATAGTAACAGTGTAACATAATACATGGAATGTTCTAATAAGGGTAGGATGTTTGGCAAGTTCTGCACAGCAACTGTACAATCTCTTACCCCACTAGAAGTGAATGAGTTGTGTGCTTCAAGACTTTTGAATGATCTTATTTGCTTAGTTGAAAAGGACACAATGCAATAGAAATGGATCTACTGGCAGCAGCATGGAGTTCACTATATCAATGTACGCCATGTTCAGAAGAATCAGAATCAGAATATACTTTATTGATTCCAGAGGTGAAATTGCCTGTCCATCAATACATCACAGCGGCTATAAAACTGCTTTTCTCAAGTCAAACTCGGGAACCTTCTTGCTGCAAGGCAACAGTGCTACATACATGCACTGTGCAGCAGAATAATAAATAGAAATTAACCTTCTTTTCTGTGAAGTACAGAGAATTGACCTTTTTGGAACAGTAAGGAACAGATATTACTCCAGCCACCCTATAATGTGACGCATTCAAAAATTACCAGGATGCTCACCAAGATCCCCTTCTGATAACCACAGTTTGTTCATTCAGTTCTTAACTCAAAATCTTTCTGACTAATTGACATCTTACTGTTTGGCTGTTTGGCCATTAAATCTCTGGAAAAAAATATTTGACAACAGAAAGTTCTGTCTGGATAGAGGCTGTCTTGTTTCCTCAACAAAAATGTTCCATTTGGCCACATGTGAAGCTTCAAAAGCTTCACATTTTTGATGTGACTAAGTATGCAAAAAGTTTTTATTTTTTATTTGTTATTTATTTATTTTTTTACCAATTTACAGTTTAGACCAAGAAAATTATGCTTTTAGCAGTCTCTCTACATTTTAAGGTGACTGTCCAAGTATACTGTTGTGGCCTGACCTGGTTGAGCTCCCCAGCATTGGGTAACAGTACACAGAACAATTAGAAAATAAGTTTTCCCTCCATCTGAGACAGACCTCCACAGCAGGAGGTGAAGACCACAGTTTCAGGGGTATGAGAAGTCTATTTCTGTCTTCCAAAACCTTTTAGTTAACATTCTTCAGATGCAGTGTTAAGAAAGGATAGGTTAGTTTAGTTTAGATTAGGCTTTATTATTTTCTATTATTCTGTCAAGCTGTACTGACCTTTTCTAATTTTGATTAATTAAAAAAAGCATATAACATTATAAACAATTCTTGACATTAATTTACTATGAGTCACTGTCATTCAAATGTTCTTCAACAGTAGGAAAATCATCTTAGTGCAAAATTATGGGAAGTATTTATAGATTGCCTTAGCGTAAGTGTAGCATAAGCTATTTGAACTGGGACTTACAAAATCACTAAATCAAACCTACATCAGTACCAAGATCCAGCTGTGGGATGAGAAGAGCAGCTGTACCTACTAGTGGGTTAATCCATGAAAGGAAGTGGGATGGGACATTCAGATTAGGCTGTTAGAATCCAGGTGAGTCTTTGCCAGTAACCAGCTAAAAAATTTTCTATGAAGTGTGATGTGATTATACCCTGTAGACTTATTTAATCTAGTTCTGGAGAAGTAGATAGCTGGCTGGGTGTTAATCGTCTCATAGAACGAATTGAGATGTTGGGGGAAGCTGAGTACTCCATCAGGAGAGTGGGTTAGCCTCTGGAAGAGAATGGGGCAGGAGGATAACTTGTACGGTGACACTGGAAATCCATGTCAGGTACACCAAGACACCAAGACAGTCATTTCCTGGAGCAGAAAAACAGTCGCATATCATCATTGACCCCTCCATGTTTGGTACTTGTCTAGTTTATCAGATTAGACTTTTGCACACCAGAAAGACATATGGACTGCTGGTCTAGATGTCTACACTGTTCCAGTGTTGTTCATCTATCTTTGTAGATGTTTTGCACTTCATCAAAAAGCAATCCAAAGCAGAAGCTGATTTTATAATGAACTAAGGAGGTACATAAGTAGCTTTTACTTAGAACCTTTTAAAAATAAAGTACTTTACAAGAGAAAAACAAAAGATAAAAGCCAAAAATTAACTAAAAGGCAGCCTAAATGTGCATCTTTAAGAGTGTGTTTAAGATTTCAGTAATTGTTGTGAGCACAGAGAGAGTGGTAGGGAGTTCAACACCCTCCGAGCCACATCCTGAAGAGCTTGATCTCCACAGGTCTTCAAATGAACCATCAGCAACATTTAGTTAGATGATGTACTGTAAGAAGTCTCAATAGGGATCTGGGCATGGAGTGCTGTAAATATCAAAACTAAAATCTTGAATTGGATTTTAAAATGAACAGGGAGTTGGTGCAACAAGGCAAGAACTGAGACTATGTGGTCTCACTTTCTAACCCGGGTTGAAAGTCTTGCAAACATATTCTACAAAGTCAGAAAGCGAGCCATATTTACCTTTTTTAAACAAATAAAATGACTGCAGTAGTCCAAACATGAATAATCATTCATTTCTGGTTCTTGCTTTGATACAAAAAATCTGAGGTTAGAGCAGTTTCTTAAATGATAAAAACAGTTTCTGGCAACCTGTTTACAGTGAGTCTCGACAGACTGTCAAAAAAAAAAAACCAGAACAAAAAAAAAAAAACACTCAAATTTTTGACACTATTCTTCACAGAAGGAGATTAAAAACATAATCAAGATATTATCACTAGGGGCATAAGGTTCAGGGTTTCTGTCTTGTCATTTTAGGATAATTCCCATGGAGCCACAGTCTGATTTCAGACATTAGCTAAGCCTTTGTAGTTTGTGCAATTCAGACATTTTAGAAGACCAATTCAATTGTATGTCATCTGCATACACATGTGATAAGAGACATGTTTATAACATTTAAAATTTTTACCCAAAAAGTAAAGATACAATAGAAAGAGGATTGTGTCTAAAACACATCCCTGGGGTACACCACAACACATAGCCGCATCTACAACATGCTTATTCATAAAAACAGCAGAACATCTCTCTGCAAGACGCAAATTAAGCCATTTTAAAACATCATAAAAGCCAAAAAAGTCCTTGAGTCTATGACCCACAGTGTTGAATGCAAAGATAAGATCCAGTAAAACCAACACAAAAAACTCCCTGGAGTCAGCTGCCATTACCAGATCACTTAAAATTTTCAGCAAGGCCGTTCCAGAAGTGCAGTTTATATAAATGGATCGCTGATAACGTTTCCCTCTATAGAACCATTTAGTTGTTCTGCAAAAACTTTCATAAGGACTTTTGAGGAAGAAATTGTAATTTAGAGATTGACCTACAGCTGTTGGGGAGAGCTAAATGAAGATGTAGTTTTTTTAACAAACGAGTTGCCGAAGCAGTGCCATGAACCATGCACTGCGCTGGTCCACCTCATGCTGCTGCCCTGGGCAGTTTCCCATGTCACCCATATCTGACCACAACACTGGGCCAACAGCATCAAAAACAGCCATAAAATTAGATGTGGGGATAACATTCAGAGGGCTGCAGGTGCAGCAGTGTAGAGATATTCTGTAGTGAAGGAAGGCAAACTGATGTTGGAAATTTTGTTCACAATAAAGCTTAAAAACTCATCGCAAAACTCTTTTGTCAAGCGGGGATGATTAATTACTAAAACTAACATTCTTTGGGAAGGTGAATATTTTTGGTTGATGGTGTCTACATGGAGGTTTTCAATTTAAAGTGAGATATAGACCACCATAAATGTGTGCTTTTTAAAATTAAGACAATACAGAGTTTTTTCTGATTTCAAAGACATTGACATTGAAAGCCTGAGGTGATCTATGACGTCCAGCTCCACCTTGGACCTCAAAGCAGGATCAGGGGCAGGACAGTTGGAGTCTACAAGCTGGTCTCACTTTGGGTGGAAACAGAAAACAGGCTGTTTAACCAGCTGCTGTGACATAAAACACCTGTCGGCTTTTAAACAATGCACCACCAGCAGTTTATTGTCTTCTTTGTGCTTGTGTATCTGTGTGTCTGCCTTGTGCGCAAACTACTGTTGTAGATAAGAACTCATATGGTGAAGCTTTACCCAGCTTTCATCTTTTCATGGCTCACGTCCTTTTAGTGTTAAAATTAAAATGAGCAGTGTGAATGATCCCAACAGAGAAATAAAATGTACTGTTTAAAAGCAGCCTTTAAGTTACCTGTTGTTTCTACACACTGTCACTATGGTAACAGATGCCATACAAATTACATTTTCAGTTCCTAACCTATGAAAAACCCTTCGTGCATATTGTCACATTCTTAAAATGACCCATTTATTTCCAAAAGCAGCAGGCCCTAGAAGGCTTGTAAAGGTAGGAAATAAAATCTATTTTCCAGCAAGACAACAAGCCAAAGCATCCAGTTAAATCTACACAGAGATGTTTGAAGACAACAAGGTAGAGGTTCTGGAATGGCCCAGAGAAAGCCCAAACACCGACCCAACAGAACATCTGTGGCAGGACTCAAAAAGGGCTGTTCACAGCTGATCCCCACCAACCTGACAGTTTGAACAGTTCAGCAGGAAGAATGGAGGAAATCTGCAGCATCCAGTTGAGCAGCCTGAGCCCTGTCCACACCAACTCCCTGCTGGCATGGCAGCTAAAGCTGCATCTTGATAATTGCTGACTGGAAGGATGTTAACATTTATGCAGTCACTTATTTTATATTACACATTTTTATTTGCCATTATCTTCGTAGAAGTCACTTTTCACTTGAATTAAAAGGTTTTTATTGCAAATCTTTTCAAGAACTAAATTAAGCTGATCAAGATTAATTTGCAAAATCCATAAAAAGGATAAAACATCCAAAAATGGTAAAAAAATGTTTATAGGCGCTGTATCATTGTCCTGCAATGGACTGGTGACCGAGACCTCACTAGATATAAGCATGTAAGATGATGGACAGATGGGTGGATGAATATTCTAGAGCTGCTGGAGATATCAGCCCTGTTTCTCCAGAGAGAACACTGGAATAGAATGTAATCTCAAATCCAAATCCAAAGTAATATCCTGAAATAAATAGAATCATAATCAAAATCAGTCATATTGCCCAAGATTTTGTTTGACTTCAAATGTAAACAACACTTACTTGAAACTGGTTTCAAACGTACACCAGCAGAAATCTACCATATATCCACTTTGATTATCAGGTTGATTTATTTTGCAGTATGGGAACCTGGCTGCAGCAGGAGGATTAAGTTTGACAACTTGTGAATGTATTTATAATTTAAATGCTCAGATTAAAACTGAATATTTTAATTCAATGTTCATCAGTTTCAACTTTGAACTAAGTTGACTCACTAAAAACTAGTTCATGCATAAGACATACACTGCATGCATTTGTTGTGTTTTTTTTTTTTGTCATGTGATCTTTTCTGACATTAAGGCACACTGAGTTTTAAGCTACTTGCATTGCTTATGTGATTTTATTTTTAATCACACCCAGAAATGTCATCTATATTAAATAGCATTTTGTTTTAAAAGGAAATTGCATGGAGGAAGCTTGAATTAAACTGGAAAATTGTGTAGTATTGAATTGTTTCATATGGGAAAAACTAAACAAAATTGACTGCACTGCCATAGCGTTACCATTATAACTTACAGAAATAAAGGTCCAGACTGCGCTCAGATTAACCTATCTTACTCTCCCAGTCTAAGCGGCTGGTATTAGACACACCACCCCCACCCTGCTCAGACTCTTGTCTCCTTGGCATCTGGGGACCAGGGGCAGGGATTTGGGTGGATGACTGGTGTGACAGAAAGGAGGGGCTAGTAGTTACACATTCTGCTGCAAGCACCAGTTGTCACCCTAAAAGCCTGTGGATGTCTGGGCTCTCTGAGGGCTGAGCTAATCCTCTTATTCATCGTCAAACTGGGGTCTGTGGGGCTCCCACAGACCAGAGGGCAGGGCACGCCACACTCCGCTGAATGAATACACTGACACAGTTATGGCCTTTTCTCTCTACAGAGACATTATGCAAGAACTTTCCATAGATTGTAATGGCTTGTTTTTTTGTTCTGAACCACCAAAACCCAAACTTCACCCCTGCCATTACACTTTACTTCGTTCATTCAAAATGAGTATTTGTCTTCTCCTCTGTTGAAACATTAATTTTCAGTCAGCTAGGGGTCTAAGGAATCCTCCATGCTCATTGAGGGCCTATCCTACAGCCTATCAAAGCAAGTCAAGTTTATTTGGCTAGCACATTTCAGCAACAAGACAGTTCAAAGTGTTATACATCATAAAAACATGATACAGTAACCAATTATGAAACAAGCAATAAACATTACATTCCATGGACATTTACCAGGAATTGTCCAAATCCATTATCCTGTAATAACAAACATTTATTTGTGACCAATTGAATCTGAGGCCCTTCAAACTTTAGCCTGTGGACTAACATGATTAATTGTGTGTCCTTGTAGGTTAGCTTGTAGATATTCCAATGTTTTAAATCTGAGGACATGGTTCTTAGCAAGAAAAAGATGGACTGCTCCATCCAGTTTGAGGTCAGGTATTTAGATCAAGAGGAGGAGCTTGAATATCACTTTGTCTTGTCAAGGTATGATGATAGAATGAAGTGAAAGATGGGTGGATAGATAGAGGCCTAGTCTGTCATAGTGCAGCTGTAGTCTCAGATGGAGTGTTGCTGTGGAGAGCAATGTGTGGGTTTCCCTGATACTCTCTCAACCCAGTCTTGGATAAACAGAAGACAATGAATGGATGTTAACTGCTTAACTGAGTTTAATCACTTAAAGGAGTTTAGTTCTTGTAAACTGCCTAAGTATTGTTATGTTATTTTTAAGTATTACCGTAAATTCCAGACAACAGAGCGCACCTGATTATAAGCCGCACGCTCTAATTTTAGAAAGAAAATCAATTTTGT
>CAEGAE010002938.1:0-65106 GCA_903067095.1 Girardinus metallicus
TGTGAGCCTGCCTCTTTATTATTACATTGAATTAATTTCAGATTTTTGTATAACTTTTCTTCAAGTTAACAAAGTGAACTATTATTGTTACAGGTTAATTTTCTAAACTACAGAAAAGTAACTGTTAGAGAAACTCAAATGTGAAAAATTGGACTGATGTTGATATGCAATAGTAACACTGCTGTTATGTTAGATTTACCAATTTTAATTTATCTTTTTTTTATCCGATTACCCGATTAATCGTAAGAATAATCAGTAGATTACTCGATTACTAAAATATTAGTTTACAACAGCCCTAACAAATATTAATAATTGACAAACTACTTGTTTTTTTCCCCGTAAATGCTTTGCTAGCACACAACATTAGAGCTCTCCTTGACCCATTTTATTTTAAAATCAGTTTTTTTCTTAGACTGTGCTATTTTTTATATTTAATATTTATATACAAATTGATATTTATCATGCCATATTTGGAATTTACTGCATGCCATATAAAATATTTAAAATGATCCCCCGTTTGTTTGGTGGCAGATTCTAATTTCTTACCTTGGATGGAGATCATGAATAGTTTTAAAAATAAAGATATTTTAAACATCATCTGCTAACTAATTCAATGTTTCTCATGTACTCTGTTGTTTCAGGTTCCCTTCTTTGGCATGAAGTTCTTAAATATTGTATAGAGAATTCTTCTGGGTTCGAAAAGAGGTACCGGTCCAACACATGCTAAGCAAAATTAAATGCAAAACTAAAGTCCTGTAGACACGAGCTAACGAATCTACCTTCATCCAGGTACTCTGATGGAGCTGGGTATCTCACCCATTGTCACCTCAGGCCTGATAATGCAGTTGCTGGCTGGAGCTAAGATCATTGAAGTTGGAGACACCCCAAAGGATAGAGCGCTCTTTAATGGAGCTCAGAAATGTACGAAACACAGACCTGGCTGTGATCTAAAAATTTCATTTGTATTTTGGGTCTTCTAATGTTTTAATGTTTTATTTTTTTCAGTGTTCACGATGAGAAAATAATGTGTAAATTAGAGAATTGCTGAAGAAATTTAAATGAGGCCTGCCAAAGAGGGCATATGAATTGTATCACTTGCATGTTGACTATCATCGACTTACTCTCTGTTGAATGCAGACAGCTAAGCTCCCAGTAATATTTTTTATTGTATATATTTATATTTATATTTATTGAATTGGTTGTATGTCTTTGCAGCTGTTTGTTGCTGGGCTGATCGTGCTGCTCCTGGATGAATTACTCCAAAAGGGCTATGGTCTTGGCTCAGGAATCTCCCTGTTCATTGCCACCAACATCTGTGAGACCATCGTGTGGAAGGCCTTTAGTCCCACCACTGTGAACGCAGGAAGAGGTAAACAAAAAACAAACCACTCTTCCAGTAGTTTTCCTCATGTATTGAATACGCTTGTTTTAGCTTTTCTCAAACTTCTTTTTCTATTCCTAGGAAATAACAGAAATATTCATTACTTTTGTAATTTTGTGTTTCAAGTACAGAATTTGAAGGAGCAGTCATCGCTCTTTTTCACCTCCTCACACAGTGGATGCTCTCAGCGAGGCCTTCTACAGGCAAAACCTCCCCAACCTCATGAACCTCATCGCTACAGTGTTTGTTTTTGCTGTATTTATATACTTTCAGGTGTGTTGCTTTCCTTCTGCTTGTGTGACTGATTCTACAGTATTAATTGAGCCTCGTCTAATACAAAAATCTGATCTTCTCACAGGGATTCAGAGTGGATCTGCCCATCAAATCTGCTCGCTACCGTGGCCAATATAACACATACCCCATCAAGCTTTTCTACACCTCCAACATTCCCATCATCCTGCAGTCTGCTTTGGTCTCCAACCTGTATGTTATCTCCCAGATGCTTTCCACACGCTTCAGTGGGAATTTCCTGGTTGATCTGCTTGGAACGTGGTCTGTAAGAACACAGGTATTTCTAATCTTTAATTAAGTTCCTGAAGTACTGAACCTTACTTTAATATTCCCCAAGTCTTTTACACTGCTCTAAATTTCATAGTTTCTTCGTCAAAATTAGGATGTAACAGGTTTGTCACTGTAATATGAGCTTTTGTGGCACAAATATTTAACTAAAAATTAAATTCACTGTGGGTTAATTAGTATTAATAAAGGTTCCATATTTCTACTGAAGTTTGATGCCCAAATTTTGGTCCAACTTGGTGGCTAAGGCATCAATATAGTGCTGGGTGGTTTGCACCACTTAGCAACCATCATCAACGTTTTTCCAGTGATTTTCTAGTTGGACACAGAAATTGAGATAAAATTTGAAATTGGCCCTAATTTTTTTTTTCTTATTTTTGTTTTTGATTTTTGGGCAAGACCGAAGTGTCTTTGGGCAAGAAACTTTGGTCTTCGGTCTTGTGTCTTGCTCACCTCTGTGAGCATGGCAGCCTCACCTCTGTCAGACTGCTGAAGAGCAGATGTGGCTACAATTCAGTAGCTCCATCACACCACTTGCGTGTGATGGAGTGAGTTCACGTATTCATGTGTGCATGAATGGGTGAATGATTGAAAGTAGTGTGAAATGTTATGGCGTCTTCTGGACATAATAATGCGCTATACAAGTACAGGTCATTTACTATTTTTATCTTTTCTCTAGAGACCAGCACTGCGGGCTCTTTGTGTTAACAA
This sequence comes from Girardinus metallicus, assembly GCA_903067095.1. Taxonomy (NCBI): domain Eukaryota; kingdom Metazoa; phylum Chordata; class Actinopteri; order Cyprinodontiformes; family Poeciliidae; genus Girardinus; species Girardinus metallicus. The sequence continues at coordinate 2,669 of CAEGAE010002938.1, forward strand.
GGATTTCTCAAAAGTCATAAAGTTATATGTTCTCTTAAAAAAGCTGGTGACTTCTACACTTTCTGTGTCCAACATGTGTGAGAAATGTATTTGGCAAATGTATTAAACAATGCCTACAGTTAACAATGAGCATAAATAGGCTTGCTTGGCTAAAAATGAATCACACAAGGCAAATTTAGAGTGCAGCCGTCAATGCACTCAAAGAGACCTTAGAATAGACATTTGCTACTTGTTTTCTTTTTTTACTTTTGTAGTTTTGATTTAAATCTATGATAAATATCCTGTCGATATTGGACAAATGGTATTTACAAAACTGTGACAAAGTTGATTTTTTTATTTTGATGAATACCAAGGTTCAATAAATAAATGGATTTAAATATTTATGATAATTAATTGTGTATCAACCCTGTTTTGCACTTTAGACAGGATGATTGGTCACCTGATGATTTGCTGTGCAAGTTAACCAATTTGGATAGTATCTGCATTTTCAATTATTTCATTGTGGTCTGTAGTCTAAGTGCTAAATAAGTACTGAAATGAATAAACTCGATTTTAACTCAAAAAGGTAATGCACAATACTTCAATTAAATTAAATCTTAAATAAAATATTTTTTCAATAAATTACATCTCCTTTTTGTGTATTTATTTTTGTTTCCAAAACATACGGTCCATCGCGTTTTTAGTAAAGATTGTATCAACTACACTTGTATGTGGTATAGATTTTCAAGAAGTGCATAATGTGCTGGCATTCTTTGCTAAACCTGAACACTTCCACGTTGCTCAATGCGGTAGTAGTACTTCCGTTTTAAGGAGAGAGAAAAACCCTACGAACATAACTTTGATCTTTTAACCCAATGAGAACAGGAGGTATGATCACTGATGAACACATTTTACGCGAAGCCGCTAAAATGGACGCTGTCTCTTTAAATCCTTGAGCTTCGTGTCTGTAACGGTGACGTGTCTTTCTCCTCCTTCTGCCGGTGGCTCAGTCAGTCAGTCATTGAGATTCACTCCGAGCTGATTTTCACTGGAGGGGAAAGGATATACGACCATTGTTAAGACATCATGGGCAGTAAGTACTACTTTTTGAATGGATCTTTATACGACTGATGCCTGTAGCCTCTGAAGAAAACATCGTGTTGTAGTTTAATCTGTTTTTCTAACTTAGTTAGCTTACTCTATGAAGGTTCACTTTAGCTTCCATTGCTAGCTAGCGTGTAAATTGTTGCTTTTTACCGCTATTAAATATTTCTGACAAAAACTTATTTGTGGAAATAATTCAGCGAACTTGTAATATTTTAGAAATGTAGTTTATTATTTTTTCTTTTGTTCTAAAGTTCTAAGCTGCAGACCGAGTTAGCTAGAAACCTATAGTGAGCTAACCACTCATTCAAACACTGACAGTGTAGTGATGACGATGCATAACAGATCTGCTCTTATCTTTATCTCACTGTCAATAAAATCAACTACTACAATCATGTGGTACAGATGAATACTTGTAAAGCAGCTAGCCCCAGCGTAATAATACATATTTTATAATATTATGTATTTTGTGTATTTAAATTTCCCATGAGTCCGCCCCACTCTCAATGCCACGTCCTACTCATTCCCACCAATTATTCCCAGTCAAAATTCTCGTGTATGATTGTTTCCAGTTAAATTCTTGGAGGTAATAAAGCCGTTCTGTGCGGTGCTACCAGAGATCCAGAAACCTGAAAGAAAGGTAAATATTTTTAATTTATATTGTTATTATTTCACTGTTATTAAATGACCTTTTGACTTGGTTTATGCAGCTTCCTCTTTTTGTAATTCCTGACAATATGTGTCCAACAGATCCAGTTCAGAGAAAAGGTGCTATGGACGGCCATTACTCTCTTCATCTTTCTTGTGTGTTGCCAGGTAACTACAAAAAATGCTTTCAATGTACTACCATCTACTTATCATGTCGAACATAACAGGTTAATCTGTATCTAACTATATTTGCAATTGACAAACTCCATGTTTTTTGCCTAAACATATTTTCCCCTTAATTGCATCACATTTTATTGCAAAGAATAAAATGAAAATTCCTCCAAATCCAGTTCATTGTAAAAGCTGGGGTTTTTTTTTGTGTTTGTTTTTTTTTCTAACAGTGCTATTCATCTCTAATTCTAACAAATATATTTTAAAAAAGTAGTCATATATATGTATATATTTTTCTTTTTGTCACATTCATTTCTTTACCAAGCTGAGCATGACATTGTCTATGTCATATAAAATATGAACGGATGGCAGATGCTAATTTCCTACGGTCAATGTATGTTATAAACAGTTTTAGAAATTAAAGTTATTTTAAACATTATCTACTAACTAATTCAGTGTTTCTCACAAACTCTGTCCCTTCAGATTCCTCTTTTTGGCATAATGTCCTCAGATTCTGCAGATCCATTCTACTGGATGAGAGTCATCATGGCTTCAAATAGAGGTATTGGTACAACTCATACTAAGCAAAATTAAATGTAAAACTAAAGTCCTGTAGACACGAGCTAACAAATCTACCTTCATCCAGGTACTCTGATGGAGCTGGGTATCTCACCCATTGTCACCTCAGGCCTGATAATGCAGCTGCTGGCTGGAGCTAAGATCATTGAAGTTGGAGACACCCCAAAGGATAGAGCGCTCTTTAATGGAGCTCAGAAATGTACGAAACACAGACCTGGCTGTGATCTAAAAATTTTGTCTGTATTTTGGGTCGTCTAATGTTTTAATGTTTTCAGTGTTTGGGATGATCATCACCATCGGCCAGGCCATTGTTTATGTGATGACTGGCATGTATGGAGATCCATCAGAGATGGGTGCAGGGATCTGTTTGCTCATCATCATTCAGGTAAGAATGACAAAAAGTGTTTTGACTGATCAAAGCATTTGAAAGAATGATGTGCCAACTAGAAAATTTCTGAAGAAGTCTAACAAACAGTGCGTATCGGTTGGGTATAGCTATCACTTACATGTTGACTAACATCGACTTACTCTCTGTAGAATATAAACCTCATGCCATAATACAACTAAGCTCCCAGTAATATTTTTTATGTATATATTTGTATTAACTGGACTGGTTGTATGTCTTTGCAGCTGTTTGTTGCTGGGCTGATCGTGCTGCTCCTGGATGAATTACTCCAAAAGGGCTATGGTCTTGGCTCAGGAATCTCCCTGTTCATTGCCACCAACATCTGTGAGACCATCGTGTGGAAGGCCTTTAGTCCCACCACTGTGAACACAGGAAGAGGTAAACAACCAGAGACCACTCTTCCGATAGATTTCTCATGCCTGTTTTAGCTTTTCGCAAACTTGTTTATCTATTTCTAGGAAAATACAGAAATATTCATTACTTTTGTAATTTTGTGTTGCAGGAACAGAATTTGAGGGAGCAGTCATCGCTCTTTTTCACCTCCTCGCCACAAGGACTGACAAAGTGCGTGCTCTCCGGGAGGCTTTCTACAGGCAGAACCTCCCCAACCTCATGAACCTCATCGCTACAGTGTTTGTCTTTGCTGTAGTTATATACTTTCAGGTGTGTTGCTTACCTTCTGTTTCTAGCTGTGCTGCTATGCAACTGTCAAGCGAATTTTGAGCAAACTTTTTAACAGTCGCAAAAACAAAATGAATGCGAATTAGGCATGTTTTCTGTCTACTGGTTTGAGGCTAATCAAACCAGTAGATAGAACCAGGTCACGCAAAGCATTATTTCATCAGATGTTGGCAATCCATATGGCTGTAAAATAATACGATGTAGAAATCTCTCCATGTTTAGTGCCTCTATGAAGACATAAAACCATCAGTGGATAAGAGCATCCCAACCCAGAATACATTTTTGTTGCTCATCGCTTTGATTTGACTCAATCAAAAAAAACTGTCAAACTATTTTTCCCTGTCATTTTTTTTTTTAATGAAAATCTCAAATTCAAATGCATCTCATGTTTATTCCTTTGGATTAGTATTCAACAACTGTGTGCATCACACATAAAGCAGATGAATACATGTAACATTTTTTCCGTAATGACAAAAAACACTGACTGCGGTCCAGTAAGTACATATAAACATTAAAATTAAACGATCACTCTTAAATTATGAACATGGACATGAATTGTTCACCTGTTTGAGCATTAACAAATGTCTCAATGTTTATATTGATGTGGAGGCTAAATCACACTCAGCAGCCGCAATGGAAAATGGAATTACAAGCAGCATTTTAGCTAAAGTTTTGAAATCAGGGAACTTTTCTCCAATTGAAGCGATCTGAACTCAACAAGACTCTGAACAAGGGAGAATGCACTTCTTCTGCACCAGATCTGCTCCAAGTGACCTGTCCAAATTCTTCAACACTCTGTCAGCGCCCTACTAGTGAGATGCCTTTAGGTCAGTGTTATGGTCAGAGATGATTTCCAGATTGAAATTTTGTTATTATTGATTAATGTACTCTGTGCAAAGTTGAAAATGTCTTTGTACCAAGTTATGTGTGAATTGTAATGTGTCAACAATGGATAGTCTTCAGATTTTCCCATCACAGTTTTAAAAATCAGCCAAAGACTGAACTCAATCACTCCCAGCTCTGCCAGGAGAGACTCTCCCCGGTCAACCTAGACTGGCAAATATGTCTCCGTCTCCCCTTTTTTTTTTTCTTTTTTCTTTTTTATTTTATTTACGTATTAACTGTTTGGAAAGGCCAGAAACTATTCCAAGCAAGCCTGCAAACGTTTTTTGCAAAATTAAAGATTTTATTTATTTTTTTTTACTTTTGCTGTTTCGATCCAACTTTTAATTCAATGCTTTGAAATGCGCTTATAAAAAAGTTGATGGAAACATGTTTTCTATGACTGATTCTACAGTATTAATTGAACCTCGTCTAATACAAACATCTGATCTTCTCACAGGGATTCAGAGTGGATCTGCCCATCAAATCTGCTCGCTATCGTGGCCAATATAACACATACCCCATCAAGCTTTTCTACACCTCCAACATTCCCATCATCCTGCAGTCTGCTTTGGTCTCCAACCTGTATGTTATCTCCCAGATGCTTTCCACACGCTTCAGTGGGAATTTCCTGGTGAATTTGCTTGGAACGTGGTCTGTAAGTACACCAGTATTTACCTGCTTTTAGTTAAGGGAATCATAAAGTAAACATACTTTATAATTCCCTATGTGTTTTAACAATATTATTTTAAAATGTAATTTTTTTTCTACCATATACCAACAGGTGATTAGGATGTAACATGGTCATGTCTGTATAAGGATCCAAATGTGAAGATGTATAGTAAAATAGATGAAGGAGCAATGTTTAGTATGTAAATGTAGAAAGATCAAACTTGGCTGGGAAATCCTAAACAAATATTCTCAGACTTCAGAATAACCTAAGTGCTATAGAGTAGGGCTGCACCGATTGCAATTTTCTGGCCGATCGCCGATTACTGATCTTTTTAAAAGCCTTAGTAATTCTGATTTTGGCCGATACCAGATTTTTGTCTTAAATGTTGCTCAATATATCAAGAAAGTTGCTCAGTTGGCAACAATGACGTGACTAATGTTAACTGTAAATATGCAAACATGACCTGGTCGGCCGGTTTGTCAGTCAAACCTTTCTCATGGGAGAAAAGAAAAGCACAGTGGTTGATTTGTAGACCTTTGCTGAAGGTTGACATCGGTGGATAAGAACAGCTTCATATATAAAAATTGGCCGATCACCGACCTCCCAAAATTAAGGAAATCAACACCAATAAATCGGTGCACCCCTGCTATAGAGTGAAATATTACAAGTTTAGTTGGATGCTGAATTGACATATTAGCCTTATCTGGGTTTGAAAGAAGGCTATTTCTACAAATGTTGGCACTATATGATTTGGTAATATTTTATTTTCTTTTATTATGATCTCAGAGCTCCTCATACACTGAAAGTTGCTGCGTAGTGTCTGTTTACACTCAAATCGCTTGTTGACTAGATGGTTTAAAATCACAACCCAACCATAAGACATTTTTCTGTTACCAAGGTTTTTGTTTGACAAAACAATTTATAGGAAGCTTGTATTTCATATAGTTGTAGATGTTTGGACATTTTTTTTTTATAAAATATTCTTTACCTGTTCATGATTACAGGATGCAACGTCAGGTGGCCCAGCCCGTGCCTATCCTGTCGGAGGACTTTGCTACTACTTCTCTCCACCAGAGTCTTTTGGTTCTGTTCTAGAGGACCCAGTCCATGCACTAATTTACATCTTTTTCATGCTCGGCTCATGTGCCTTTTTCTCCAAAACTTGGATTGAAGTTTCAGGCTCTTCTGCAAAAGATGTGAGTCATGGCTGCAGTCTGTCAAGTGGTGGAGGTGTGGGTTTGTTTTCAACGTCATTTTTGTATTCAAGCTTTGCTCTTCATCCCCATCTAGGTAGCGAAGCAGCTGAAGGAGCAGCAGATGGTGATGAGAGGACACAGAGAAACCTCAATGGTTCATGAACTGAACAGGTAAAACGGTTTTCACTTCATCATGTTTATTTGGCCAGATAAATCATTTGGCCATAATTTTTTCAGCCATGTAAATTTCCTCAAATCTTTTTCTTTTTAGGTACATTCCAACCGCTGCTGCCTTTGGTGGACTTTGCATCGGTGGCTTATCGGTGATGGCGGACTTTCTCGGTGCCATCGGTTCTGGGACCGGTATATTACTGGCTGTCACCATCATTTATCAGTACTTTGAAATCTTTGTGAAAGAACAAAGTGAAGTAGGCAGCATGTCGGCCATGTTCTTCTAAAAAAAAGCCTGTGATCCTGCCATCTCCTGCCAGCTTTTATTGAGTTTTGTCTGTATTTCATTTTGTTCTTTTTTACATCTATGAACTGTATCTGCTCAGCTAAAGACATTGAATAACCTTCAGGAGTCCCAGCTGAAATGGGACGCTGTGGGGAAGTGAACGCCATGCTTACTTTCACATCGTTTACTCACTCCTCAGAAATCCCAAAGGGGATGAAGAGAACACCACTTCAGCTGGATATCATCACAACTCCACATTCAAACCAAGATTTTCTGAATAGCTTCTGGCAGTGATATTTTATTTTATTTTTTTTACATATTTTCCCCACACTGAGGATTTAATGCTTCAGTATGCAGGCATACTTAACTAGGAAGTGGCTGCCAGCTGCCTGGGTGCTTAGTGATATGTTTTTGGTTAAACTTTTACTCTCGGCTTAGTTATTTCTCTGCCGATCAGGTTAGGGTGTGGAGAGAAGCTGGCCTGTCAAGTGCTGATTCAAATACTGTAAATGTTCCTTTATGTGACCTTAAGTTGGAGCTGAGGCCTCAGAGCTCACATTGGGCTCCAGCCTCAGGAGGGGTGCTCTGAACACTCATCCACTAAGTGTTGGTTCTTGTTCTTTTAATGTGTGGCATTCCCAGGGATCTGCAGTATTAACTCATGCCTCATCAACATTCCTGTTAGCCACATCTGGGGGATTCTTCTTTTGTTTTTAAAACGTTCCCTCTTCTTATAGCTCTTTTTTCAGACAAACTTATTATGTTTCTGTACATAGACCACAGATTGAATAATGTTGACTCTGTCTTAAGAGTAAAATAAAGTCTTTGAATATGTAAAGGAAAAAAAAAACATTTCAGAACAAACTTGTTTAAAAAGAACATTCTGAATAAAAGAGACTTTTGTGAAAAAAGTATTTTTCAATAACTTGTCCCGTGTGTAATTAAATTGCAATTTCTTGATGCAAGATTTCAAAACCTTCAGACATTTTGATGTTATATATGCTTTAAAATATGCCATAAAGATAAAATCTTTTTTATTATTATTGTTTCATTTTGGCTGTAGAAGTTTCTAATAACTAAGAGTTATTTAGGGATGTAATCCATAGTATGTGATTTAAACACATTTGCATTTATCACTTTTATTACAAATTTATTATGGCAAAATACAACTTGTTTAAGGTAATATTTTTCATTTGTGAAAAAAAATTAAAAAATCTATTTTGTCATTGAGTTAGTTGTTTTATTGGTACTAATCTATAGCCTAAAAGGTAAAGTTTTACAATAAATATTTATTTTTTGCTCAACATATAGATGAATATGCAACTTGCACCAATCATTAAATAACGCACCGTTTGTATTTTCTGGCGTTTTTGACCTGTAGGGGGCAGCAGCGCATTGACGCTACCGGAAACGATTGTAAAGAAGAAGATGATCCCCATCATGCTTTAGCAAGGATAATTGTGAAACAGCTACTTTGTTATGTAGTGAAATGTGGAGCTGTTTTTGTGTGTGTTTTCTTTTTTGAAGTCTGAGCATATATTTCGGGAACTATTGGCTGCTGAGGTGAATTTAAACGAGGCCTATAGCTTGTTCCAGCTGGAAGAAATGAGCTCGGTCCGACAGGAAGGTGAGCATCCTGAGCTAGCCGGCAGCTAACTTCTCTGGAAGGCTAACACTAAAGTTTAGTTTAGCGTGATTGCAAAATTAACCCTGGGGTTCTTATAGCATGTCTAAACAATGATTTTCGGTTATTTGTGAGGCGGGACATTTTGAAGCTGTGAAGTCTATTATCAGTGGACGGATCTCTGCTGTGATCATCTCAGGGTTTAACCTTGAGCACACACAAGCTGCATGTCACAGCTAGCATATATCTAAGGTTAAATTAATAAAGGTTGCTTTGCTTCCGTCTGAAACAGGATTTTGATCCATCCACTAGGAAACGTCCCTGTATCTTCCCCAGACTATTTGTCATCTACTCCATCTCTTTTGGTTTTGTGACGTCTTCTCAAATAGTTTGTCATATATTTTTGCTTCCTGCTGCAGGTAAAGACAAAATCATATTTGTCACCAAAGAGGATCATGAAACACCGAGCAGTGCTGAGCTTGTAGAGGAAGACCCCAATGATCCCTACGAGGAGCAAGGTGAGCCGGCCTCTGGATGAGTGTCTCTGATTTCTGTTATGCAACGTCTCAACCTGGTCTTCCACTCTTTTCCGTTTAGGTCTGATTCTCCCCAGTGGGGAGATAAACTGGAACTGTCCCTGCCTGGGTGGGATGGCCAGCGGTCCCTGTGGGACTGAATTCAAGGACGCCTTCTCCTGCTTCCACTACAGTAAGGAGGAGGTGAAAGGCTCTGACTGCCTGGAGCAGTTCAGGACCATGCAGGAGTGTTTGCAGCTCTACCCAGAGCTTTACCCAAAAGAGGATGATGCACCATCCAGCCAGGCGTCTGAAGAATCTGCGTCTGCGGAACCATCAGACCCAGCAGCTGCCTCTGAGAAGGACTCTGATCCCACACTGCCTAACACAGAGAGCTCAGCAGAGAGCTAATACTGAACCTTACTGTGGAGCTTATAGCTCTATTCACATTCAGTCATCTTGTTATACATCTGAAAAAAAAAGATACAGATTTTTCCAATTAATATCCATCAGAATTAAAAGTGCTAAGATAAAAGGCCTTGTTTCACAGGGATAAAAAAAACAAACAGGTCAAACTCATATCATACAAGCTGATCATGCAGCTTATTGGCAAAAACAAGCTCCCTGCTTGAGTAAAAGAGGCCAACAGCAGCTACTGTTAAGTCAACAATCATTTCTATAGGCAGGTGATTTCTCTGCAGAACAACTCATTTCATGGGATTTATGGAGCAGAACTGTTACAGTATCAATTCTGCTTCAGGTTATCAGAACTTATTAAGGTTTGACACCATGTGGGTTCCTCAGGTCGAAGATGAGTTAAACAGGAGATAATTACTTGACTTTAGTCTGTGCTCTTAGAGGACCAAGCTCATAATGCTCACCGGGTGCACATTGTGTGTACTTCTGTTTGCCTTTCTGTCCACTCTGATTGATCGTAACTTCAGAAACTGTAAAATTGCAGTAACTTGTGTTTTAAACTTTTGGTTGTGCTCTCCTTTTTACAAATAGGTTTTACAAATTTTCATAGAAAGCTCAAAGTGTATTTTATTTTCACCGTCCTGTGGCTGAATCCTCAGAGATATGAAGAGTTAACATACCGAAGAATACTCCAGTCACTTTTCATTGTGAGATCCTCAGTGTTGTTTCCACTGTTGCCTCTCAGGCTGCACTTATTCTTCTTAATTGATGACCAGACTTGAAGTATTTACCTCATCTGAACCAAACTTAACCTTTTGTGTGCAGCAAAAGAACGATTGCAATGAAAATAAAAAGCAAACAGTTTTGTAATAAAAAGCATTGTAACTCTTCATTGTGTTGCACTTTATTATTTAAAATATTAATGCAACCAACCAAGTAAAACTGACTTGGAGCTATCCTTACCATCAACAACTAATGTTTTTATTTGGACCTGGAATTGTGGCACACTGAGAATGCTGCATGATATTACCAACTATTGAGCATGGTGGTGGCAGCATCATGCTGTGGACCTATTTTACTGCATGTGGTAATGTCGCAATGCACAAAGTGTTTAAAAAAAAAAACATGGAGAATACCACAGATGAGCAGGTCAGCATAAAGGTCAGAACTCAAGCCTGCTAAATTGTATTGTTAATTTTGATTTTGGTGATATGGCTCACTCTCTGGGGCAGCATTAAATGTGGGGTGTCACAAGTACCCCAACTATGTATTTAATCTGGAGGGACATGTGAGTTGCAGCTTCCAGCTTAGTGCAGACTTTAAGGTTTCTTGCACATCTTTTAGATTTTGAATTAATCAACTCTAATTAAAAAAAAAACAAAGTATGGCCAGACTGCTTCTGTATGATTACATGCAATCAAAACTTGAGCTTTTGTATGAAAAGTTGTAATTATCATAGCTAATGTTTTCCACTTTCATTATAAACAGAATTTAAGATATTCAATATTTAATAATGCCTATTTGATCAAAGCACTGAAATAGTAAATGAGCATTTCAAGCATTTTAGTTTTGGAGAATTCATTATTTCTCAGAAATTGTGAACAATCAGTACATCCAAATGATTAGGATCACCTTGTTATAAAATAGAGGTCGGTCTCCGTGTTGGTCTGCTCAGTCTGTGCTACTTCAGCCTCTTCCAGGGATCAATAATTATCCCTGTGGAGCTGCCGTATTTTCATTGGTGAACTCTTCCAGACCAAAGGTAATGTAAAAACCAATGGGGACAGAAAGGGAAGAGGGACTGGCCCCAGTAAGTACACAGATACTTGTTTGTTTCATCAGTTGACGCTGCCATCAGTGTGTGGCCTGAACTTTGCCTCCTTGGTTTCTGCTGCAAACGTATAACAGAGAACAGCCTCCAGGATGTCGGATTTAAAGGAGCTTTGCAGCGGTCTACCTCTGGACCCTTTACCACCAAACCGGGGACGAGATCCAAATGTGCCACACGCTCCGGTCCGGACTCCTAACCTCACGGCTGAGGAGGAACGAGTGAGTAAATCCTGACATCTGTTCTTTCATGGAAGTATTTTGTTGGAAGATGTTTTAGCCATAGTTATTATTGCATGCATTTCAGCATTGATTCTATCACCATTACCATTTAAATACACACTGTAAACTGAAACCTGCATAACACCCATTAAAATGTAAAAACTAACTACATCTCTGCCTGTTAATAATGTAGGAATAATAACACTGTTAAAAGATCAAAATTTACCATGGAAGTGATAGAGCTGAGAGCAGTAGCCAGAGCCTCATCTGCACTCTAGTTTTTCTTGCATCATTCTTTGTTGGTTCCACCTCAAAATTGATTATTTTCAGAGGTCCTAAAATGATTGCCCAAACCCAGAAAAAAATACCTCAGTCAATAATTAAAAGAGGGAAGCAGGGAAAGCTCTACCTCTGACATGAAAACTTGAGAAAAAAGGAATGACAGATTTGTGAGACAAGGCTCTGCTTTCACTAGCTCACAATAAATTGTCTTTATTTTTCTACAGCTGGCACTGAGAAATGCTCTGCGCTACTTCCCACCATCCCACCATGCAACACTTGCATCTGAATTTGCTCAGGAGCTCCGGCAGTACGGACATATATACATGTATCGCTTCTGCCCCGCGGTGCGGATGAGGTACGGGGCCCCCAATGAAGACCTGGTTAAGATTTTCCAGGGGTCAAAGTTAGACATTAGTGTTTCACAGAATTAAATGGCTTGAAATTCCCTTAGCCTTATATAATCATCTAAATTTAAATAAAAGACGTTGAAAAAAATTAAAGCCATAGGTTTTATAACAAATGTAACATACGATTGAATTAAGTCATTATACAACAGTGCCTTCTAAAAGTATTTATACTCTTCAAACATTTCCAAATTGTCTTATTTTATGTCATAACCACAAACTTCTATGCAGTTCATCAGAATTTTATGTAATAGACCTACACAAAGTAGTGCATAATTGTAAAATGAAAGAAAAATTGCACATTTTATTTACAAATGAAGAACTGAAAGATGTGTTTTTGCCCTAGTTACACTGATACCCCTAAATAGAATCACATGCAGCAGTCTTCATGTAGAAGTTGCCTAACCAGTAAATGGAGTCATTGTGTATTTATTTTAATCTCAGAGGCTTTAACAGAGAACACAAATACAGCAGCTACACTGTTAAGGGCTGTGAGGTTTGCTAAAGAACATTAACAAGAGGTTACAAAATAATACCCCTCTATGAGCATTCTAAAGAGAACTGTTCAATTCATAATCATAAGATGGAAAATTTGACAAAGAAGGACATCTAAAGAGAGGATTATTCAATGATCAACAGAGACTCTGTGGTAACTCTGGCGAAGCTGCAGAGGTACATGGGTGGAAAACAGTTAAGTGAACAACTATTACTCATGCACTCTAAAAATCTGGCCTCTAAAGCAAAGAAAAAAAATGACTGTTAAAAAAAGAAAAATTATTTTTGCACTAGTATGGAATATAGCAAAAATTTTGAAGAACCTAAATGGGCTTTATTGGTCTGCATGCAAGATTACATGTACAGTATGCAGGAAAATGAACAATGCACATCAACCTGAGATGAAACATAGTAATGGCAGCATTTTCTTTTAGCACATATTTTTTTGTGCTAAAAGAAAATGCCATGTATTTTTCAGAAATACACGGCCATAATTTCAAGATAATTCCAGAGGAAAACTTGTTAGAGGCTGCAAAAGACATCAGACTGGGTTGGAGGTTCATCTTCCAGTGACAATAAGTGAACAACCAGAGCTACAGGATGGTTTGGATCAAAACATATTCACCTTTTCGATCAAAATCTATTTGAGAATTGATAACTATCGCATCGTCATACTTTTAAGATTTTTATAGGTTAAAATTTTGAAAGAATGTGTCGATTTTCTTTGTCTTCCACAATTTTTCATGGCTTTTTGTTGGTCAATCAGAAAAAATTGTAATGAAAGGAAGGATGCTGTAACATGGCAAAATGTGAAAGAGTTTTTGTTTTGATTTTTTACATCAGCATTCATTCATATCTTCAAAAATTAAATATTTTTTTTTTACGAATTTATGCTTCATGCTAATAAAAAATCAAATATACTAATCAGCATTGTGTCAAAACACTATTGAGGCTGAAGGTAATTTCCTGCACCGCTGCTATGATGTGAATGCTTGTCTCTTTTGCAGAGCCTATCCTATAGATCAGTATCCCTGCCGCACACGACAAGCAGCAGCTATGATGCTAATGATCATGAACAACCTGGACCCAGCTGTTGCTCAGGTGAACATTTTGTGCTCAGCTTGATTAACCATGTCTAATTTAATATCATGAACAGGGGCATCCAGGTTCAGGCCTCAAAAGCAACTATCCTACAACTTTTAGGTGCAAACCTTCTCCATTATCACTGAGTAAATGAATGGTTGGTTACCAGTCGTCTACAGAGGAGGAAGTTCAGTCTTGTGACAGGTGTTGGAGCAGGGATGCCTATAAAAGTTGCAGGATAGTAACTTTTAGAGTTACTGCCCAAGTCATGCCAGGAGTTGGGCAGACCTGGCATGAAGGAAACCAACTTTCCTCCTCCTGCAGTTTCCCCAGGAGCTCGTCACATACGGAGGGAACGGACAGGTGTTTAGTAACTGGGCGCAGGTGAGTGCTGAGCAAACCCAAGATATAATTTAACTCTTACATGATATGCTGACTAAAACAGCTGAATAATAGTAGCTGTTTGTGTCTGAGTTCAGTTTCGCCTTGTGATGCACTACCTAAGTGAGATGACTGAGGAGCAAACTCTGGTCATGTACAGTGGTCACCCCATGGGCTTGTTCCCCAGCCTGCCTTCCTCTCCTCGGGCCATCATCACTAACGGCATGGTACTGGCAGAACACACACCACAGGTTAACAACAGACACAAACAACAAACTCACATTTGGTTCTGTGTGTTTGTTCTGTTCGTTTCCTCAGGTTATTCCAAATTATTCCTCCAGAGAACAATATGAGAGGATGTTTGCTCTTGGTGTGTCAATGTAAGTCTTTTCTAAGCTGCTGGACTGATTGTGATGGAAAACAAGAAAGAGAAGACTGTCAGAAGTTTTCATACACTCACCATGGGCTTGAATGTCATATTCAATGTTGGGTCTTCAATAATTCATTTTATCTGCTCTGTTTTCTGGGATGGAATGATACTACAATTCATAAGTACAATGATAGAAACCAAAAAACTTACCTTTCCATCCACAAGTTTAGATTTAGTGTGGATTTTCTCTAATCCACATAGATTCCAAATCATGCCTACTGAATCAAATATAGACATAAACCTCCACTACTGTTTAAATAAATCTACCTTTTCAGATTTTTCTTCAATCATGCATTTTTGTATTCTTCAACAGGGTGCTGGTATAATTCTAGCTGGATATTCATCTTCTATGCTTACATAAATGTTCATTTAAATCAGCCGATTTGGTTGAAAGATAATTTACAAACTGCAATGGAGAGACATGAGGACAGGATTACTCTAAAGATTAATGTTTGTTGGCTTTATCCATCCAAAAACCAACTATGATGTGTGTTTTGGGATCTTGCTGCTGTTAAATGTGTGCAGGTTTCAGGTTTTACTTAAGCTATCATCCTCAGATTAATAAAAATTGGTTAACTTAAAAGAGAATCTTTATAAACTGGATAATGCTCAAGCAACAGTATCACCATTGGCAGAAGTAGAGTTTTATTCAAGGCCTGGGAAAGGGCTGGCTAAAGTTTTATCAGGGGAAGCATTTTCTAGAAAAGGAAACTAATTCTGCCTTCTTGACTATTTCCAAAACCCAGATATATCTCTCTCATGTGTTGCCCTTATTATGAGTGAAGTTAAATCCTGGCACTCTTAAATAATGCCCTTTTCCTGCTGGAAAACTCTGACACAGACGTGAAGGTCGATTCCAGGAAAGAAAAAAATGTGTGCAGTCAAAATATTACCTTGCAAACAGAGTGGTTCAGCCATGGACTGTCCCTTTGCAAAGATCTGTGCAGTTTTCTTTTTTCTTGTTCCACGCTGAGTGTTTAGGAACATTTTTAGTTACCACCGAACAGGAGCCTGTTCTCTGGATCTTGAGTTGTCTAGAAGACACATGAAAAACTTACTGACACGTTTCTCGAAATACTTAAATGCAATACGGAGTTCGGTGCTTGTTTAAATAAGCTTAGAAATATTTCTTTTCCTCTTCATTATTTGTCTCAGCACAGAAAATACAGACTGGTATGTGCGAAGATTATGATTCTTAAGTTGAATGTCTCAGTTCTGTAAATTAAACAAGCCAACTGCGATCAAATGAAACTGAATCATGTAGATGGTTCACCACTAAATAACTCGAGTATCATTCATGCCGTCACAATAGCAAACAAACTTTGTGGACTTATAGTTCATGCAAGTTTTTTTTTAATTGATTTAAGATCCTTACTAACAAATTGATATGGTTATTATTCTAGTTAGGTAGAGAGTTCCATGTACACAAGCATGATTGACAGTGCTGAGACCCTCTCCCTGGTTCCTATTGATTGTTCCTGACTGAGCTGTAATTTTGTATTTAGCAAAGGGAATAATAGCTCATTTTTTTCAAATATTACCTATCTCATACCATATTGTTATGACACGGTGACAGTTTTAACAAATATGTCAAAAACATATATTTATAAAAGTTGCATACCTCAGCTTTAACAGCCTAAAATTAATTAGGCATTCTTGCAAATTATTGTTTATAAACTTCTGACTAGCACGGTATTTATATTGTGTTACAGCTACATGGTGTAATTTGTGTCCTTGTTTGCGTACAGGTATGGCCAAATGACAGCAGGCAGTTACTGCTACATTGGACCTCAAGGAATCGTTCATGGCACAATGGTTTGTATAAAAAAAATAAAAGAGAAGAAGATCCTCACATCCAATTTACATCATGACATACTGCACCATATTGTCGTAGCATATACATAATGAACTGAAGGTTATTTTTTAATATCTTTTCTCTGTGCAGCTGACTGTACTAAACGCAGGTCGGAGGTACCTGGGCACCGATGACTTGAGGGGCCGCGTCTTCGTGACGTCAGGCCTCGGCGGAATGAGCGGCGCCCAGGCCAAAGCGGCTGTCATCGCAGGCTGTGTCGGAGTGATCGCCGAGGTCGGTTGGTTTCCAGTCGTTCCTGTGTCTCATTGAAAGTCACTTTTGAGAGCCAGAATAAATGAAAAGGTTTGTCATTCCTGTGTAGGTGGATGAAGCTCCACTGAGGAAGAGACATGAGCAGGGCTGGGTCATGGAGGTGACCAGTAGCTTGGAACAATGCATCAAACGCATCCGGTAACACAGAAGAACACAGCGTCATAATTCATTTCCTACAAGTAATATCTTTGTTGGATGGTTAAAATGTTATCTGTAATAACAGTACCTGTTAGCATTGTTGCCTCGCAGCAAGAAGGTCTTGAGTTTAAATCCTAGCTCGGGTCTTTCTGTGTGGATTTTGCTTGTATTAAATTTCTCAAGGAAAGCAAAATCAATGACGAAGAAACATCTGAGCAACACAAACCTGAGTTAGTTGTACCAATTCTGTCAGGAGCAATTGGCCAGAAACACATTAAATACTGTGATATGTTTGTGACCGGACACATAAATGCTGATACAGGTCATACAGTTAAAAATGCAAGTCTAGAAAATACAATAGTACATAGGTATTTGTATACATCTTCAGATATGCCCTGTTAACAAAACAAAAAAATAAATCTATCTTATCCAACTAACTGCAATTAAGTTTGAAGGATATGTATTTTGAAAACTGATACATTTCCCAGTGAAAGAATCTTTAATATTTCTCTGTTGTTGTCTCTCAGAGAAGCCAGGAACTCCAAGACGCCCCTCAGTTTGGGATACCATGGGAATGTCGTAGACTTGTGGTGAGTGAGCTGTGAAAACTTTCACTAGACACAGTCAGGGTCTGTGTTAAAAATAAAACACTTTAGCTCAATTGTTGCTGAAATTGGTCCACTTTTTCTGACTGTAATCAGGGAGCGGCTGCAGTTGGAGTTTGAGAGGACAGGGGAGCTCCTGGTGGACCTGGGATCCGACCAGACGTCGCTGCACAACCCCTACAACGGGGGCTACTACCCCGTCCCGCTCAGCTTCCGCCAGGCCAACCAGCTCATGTCCACAGATCCTGGACGCTTCCAGAGCATCGTCCAGGAGAGGTTCAGTTCAATTCATCTCAGAGCTGAACCGTGTGCAGCACTTAGTTGCTGATATTGTTTTTACTACCATGTAACCAATGTAATTACAGCCTCAGAAGGCACATAAAGGCCATCAACAAGTTATCGGATGCAGGTATGTTCTTCTGGGATTATGGCAATGCATTCCTGCTGGAGGCCCAAAGAGCAGGTGAGTTATTTATAAAACATGACACAAAGAGTATCAGGGAAGATTTGAGCAGTAAACAGGAACATGTTTTTGGCTTTAATAGGTGCGGAGGTCAGCAAAGTTGGTGGAGAAGCAACCGAGTTCCGGTATCCGTCTTATGTCCAACATATTATGGGGTGAGTATATATCCAGTGATTTGTTGGCCCAGTTAGTACAGCTTAGTAATAGATTCTTGCTGCAGGGACATTTTTTCTTTGGGGTTTGGGCCGTTTCGCTGGGTTTGCACGTCTGGTGATCCACAAGACCTGGCCATAACCGACGACATGGCCGCTAAGGTGCTGGAGGAAATCGCTGCCAACGTGTCGGAACGTGTAAGGCAGCAGTACAGAGACAACATCTGCTGGATCAGAGAGGCTGGAAAGCACAAAATGGTCAGCTAAAGAAGATCTCTAAGTAGAGAATTACATGGAGACAAAACAATAAATGGTTAGTCTTTAGCCTGTGTTGTTTTTTGTTTAGGTTGTTGGATCTCAAGCTAGGATTTTGTACTCGGACCAGAAAGGAAGAGTGTGCATTGCTTTAGCCATAAACCAGGCTGTTGCTGATGGAAGAGTCTCAGTAAGAAGATGAATTTAGCTGCAGTCTTAATAATTATGAATTGACACATGAATCTTAGTGGTGTTGTTTTCTGTTCTGTTTCTTCAGGCTCCAGTGGTCATCAGCAGAGACCACCATGATGTCAGCGGCACAGACAGCCCCTTCAGAGAGACCTCTAACGTGTACGACGGCTCTGCGTTTTGTGCAGGTGTGTATTTTATACACAGCTAAGATGTTGGATCTGTTTTGAGATGGAAATTTGAGATTTTTGCTGCTTGTACTTTCTGATGCTTCGGCACCTTGTAGACGTATTCATACCCCTTGAAAATCATGCAATGTTTCCCTTTCACCACAAAGTAATGTGCTACTTTATGTTGGTCTAGGACTTAAAATCCCAAAATAATTCAATGACTTTAGAGGTTATGACATGACAAAATGTGAATAAGTGCAACTAATGTAACCAATTTTAATTATTGGCTCTGTAAAAGGAAATAGTTAAATAGTTTGTCAATAATGTGCAGGTAGTTACAACTTCAGCTATATAAAGCTGATCATTCATTAATTTACTTTTTGAAACTATTTCAGGTTTTCAGCTGTCAAACATTAACATAAATTCAGTTACGTTAATGAGTAAATATGCTAAGTTTATTTATGACAAACAGACCTCTTTTGTAGGAGAAACTGCGAAGATTTTGAAGGAAGCCCTGAGGTAGTTTGCAGCAAAACCTGGTTTGGGTTTTGTTTAATCATTTCATTTCTGGGTGCAAAGTGAAATACGGTAATTATGCACTCAAAATAAACCTGAGCTGTTTCGAAAAGCTGTTTATCTTTCTTCCTTTTATTATTTGGAAAACACTTTTAAAATCATAACAGTTTTGTACGATTATCTATGATTTTCAACTGTAGACATGACGTAAAAGAATAAAAGAGACATTTTAGTTTTTACAGTGCTCCCTTTCCTCAGACATGGCCGTCCAGAACTTTGTTGGTGATGCCTTCAGAGGTGCCACTTGGGTCGCTCTGCATAATGGCGGCGGTGTTGGCTGGTGAGGGCAGTAAACAGTAATCTGGCTGTGTCGATGTGAATCACTGTGTATTCATGTCTGTATCTCACCATCAGGGGAGAGGTAATAAACGGAGGATTCGGTTTGCTGCTGGACGGCTCCGACGAGGCGGCAAAGCGTGCCAGGTTGATGCTCAACTGGGACGTTTCCAACGGGGTGAGGCTGCAGGCGGCTGCATTGGCATAGAGTCATTGTTCTGGTCGGATGCATTCCTGTGTGGTTCTGCTTGTTGCAGGTGGCTCGTCGTTGCTGGTCTGGAAACACAAACGCCTATGAGACGATCCAGCGCACCATGGAGGAGAACAGGCAGCTCCGCATCACCATGCCATTTCCAGTGCAGGACGAGCATGTGCTGGACCGAGCCCTGCAGGGATAACTGGTGATGACTTAACCTAATTAGACACAGAGAGCAGAGGAAGCCAGTAGCTGCATTTACTTCAGTGTATTTATCAAAATTCGGCCTTACTCAGCAGTATGAATTGTACAGATTAAGAAGAATCACCCACAGTGTTAATATCATGATCTGAAAATATGTGTGTTATTATAGTGTCTGTTCTAAAGAATGAGATAGAACTACAAGGAGTGACAAACCCACAGTGCAAACCCAAAAGTTTCCAACTTTCGATAGATGGACCATTGATACATATTACTAATAATACATATTGATACTAATATATATGAATAGGATGGTCCATCTAGAGTGGATGGATAGATGATGTCACCTACAAAATAAATTGGACAGCTTTTAGGAAAGACCATTATATAGAGGAAAGGTTCAATGCAATTGAATACTTTTACCATGTTTGATCACTTTTATCTATTTTTGTGCTGCAAATTAATAAATAAAATGTTTGTTTTAAAATTGAAGATTTAAATGGATGTTTGTGTCTCATAGTGTCTATATGTCATTTACATGTGGTGAACAATAAATAAAACAAGATGGTTTTCTCCTGTCTAAGTAAAAACAGCCTTATACCAATAAATAGTTTATAAGTTAATAAGAAAATATTGGCTTTTTCTTTTGAAAAAGTATTTTGGCAGAAAACCAGAGACACAGAAGACGCAGTTAGGCAGAGCAACACCTGATGTTCATGTCTCAACAGGATGAAAATGAGAAACCAAAGGCTAAAAATGTTAATGTTTGTCTTTAACTCAGACATCTCTAACAATAAAAATATGGAAAGCTAAATTATCATAAAATAACTGAACTAGATTCTCAAACAACTTTTCAAGAATTAATTTGATAACTTTTTCCCACTCTATTGAGATGACTTTAAACTCAATATGTCTTAAGTACATTATAGTTCCTAGACTGGTAATTGCTGATATTTACTACAGCGTTCTTAATGGGAAAGCTTTCATTCCAGATATCTAAATCCCAGTAAGACATTTTCAACTAGACATTTGACATGAACAAAACCGTTTCAGATATTTATAATTTATCATTCAGGAAGGGCAATATTTACTATGACTTTTTGAAGGTAGTTTCAGGCACTAGTATATTTGCAATCCAAGTAAAAATCCAGGACAAAGATATTATTTAAATATTCCTTAAGCCTCTCTACATTAAATGTCATATTAACTTAAAACAGGAGCAATAGCAAATAAAGTTATTAACATTTATACAAATAAATAAAATATGAGTTTTGTCTTCTGGGAATTGGTTGTTTTTTAGTTTGGTTTTCAATTAAGTTCTAGTTTTGAATATCTAGGGCATAATACCTAATAATTAAATATATAAATTAGCATTCTCTGTCAACAAACGTTCAAACACCTGAAAGGTTGATCGAAACTATCAGCTTTTACTAGAAAGAACTGAATTGTGCAAATCTGCATTTTACACAGTCTTCTTTGCTTTATTAGCACAATCTTTTGATTGTAGTAAGACCAAAAACCTAGAAAAATCCTGCCTTTCATTTGAATTTATTGGGTGGAGGGACTAACAAAACAACTTTACAGTTACTGGCACCCTGTAAGACAAATGAAGCTGAAACATTTATGTAAAGTGTCATTTAGGGTTGTTTTTTAAGAGTCTGGGATCACTTAATTAACAATGTGTAACTTCCTGTTTCAGTGCAGTTACACAGAGTTCCTTCGCTGCAACTCAGTGTTTACAAAGGGAACAATAATAAAACATGTCATTAAAGGGAGTTAGATGTGTGCTGATTTTCATGAGCCAGCAAGAAAAGAGTTTATTTGACTGAGGTGGCATATTATTCAGAGCAGTAACTAAAATGTTTTAAAAGCAGCAAAGGGACCTGGGCTCTCTGGTCTGAAACGCTGGGTGTTTTTTTGTTTTTTAATATATGTCCAGATCACTTTAAACTACATTAAAAGCGTCCGATAAGACCCTCAGACATCTTTGGAATAATAAAATACATTTTATTTCTATACAATGACTTCCCTTCACAAAACTTGTCACTATTAATGTTAAATTAAACAGGTTTATAATTCCACAAAAGCACTACACAGATAGCCAACAGGTGATTACTATCAAAGTGTCTCAGATTTGTCGTCATGAAGTTATTATGAGTTTTTTTTTTTTATCAGTCAGAGGTTTGCGGCCGAGCCTGGTGGAGGAGAAAAACGTTTTCTCCTTTTCCTTCAAGTTGAGATCCTTCCTCCACATGAGCAGGTTGGGCAGATTTCATCCAGATTGACTTATAAAGATGGTCTGAAACATTTCTGTCATTGTTCATAAAAATGGTAAGAAGTTCTTCTGTCAGAGAAGAGGAATAAAATATGAAGAGCATTTAATAACAAAAACAGTCTTAAAACACGCAAATTACTTTTTCATCTCCTTCCAATGAATGCCTTATTTTTCTTTGGCAAGGCTATTTTTTTTTTTGTCTTGGTAAAATATTTCTTATTCATATTTTCTTCTGATAAAAGAAATAGTTAGATTTTTTTTTATGTATCTTGTTAATGATGTGGAAAAGGAGGAACCTAAGCTGAGGACATTAACACTTTGATAGAACCATTACATCTAAACAGGAACTTAACCCAGGTAAAGAGAAGATAATATTTATAAGAGACATGGGTTAACACGGTTTCTGAACATTTGAAAGTATTTTGCCTGACTATATGAGCAAACCCAGTCTAAATTTTTTAAGATATCACCAAAAATTATTTGTTTTTAAGCAAGCCATTCTCAGTCGTAAATTTGAATACTATGTAAGCCATGTTCACAGGCTTCTAACAATTTTATGTATTTTTGGTAAAAAGAAAAAAAAAGCCTACAGGGCAAAGACTGGAGCATGTTTCAGAATATTTTAATAGAACATGACTTACTATTTTTGGGCCACGCTACAGCCCCCCAATCCTTCAGGATCTTAACAACGCCTCTGTTTAGCAGTGTGGTTTGAATATATGTAACAACGACCTGCCATAAGTTAGCGTTTTCCCGCTGGCTGCGATATTTTTCCAAGGATCAAGTTTCCGTTTCAGCAGCTGTGAGGTCGGACGATGACCAGCATTGTTCTCAGCTCTCTGTCCGTCCCTGCTGGTTGTCCGTCGTTACGTGCCTGTTCCTTTAAGAAATCTGTGAATGGTGACTGAACTTGAGCTTTCCGCGGTGACGTAAAGGGTTACAGAGGTTCATGTTCCCTCAGAAAGCGGCAGAGATCTGTAATGAGGACCGCATAGTGGGGTGGAATTGATTTCCTTACTATTATTTATGCTCATTTTTAATGTTTCAAATTAAGTTTTAAGTTGTCTTATCCTTACTTTTTGCGAACATAGCGGTTTCGCTTAAACCTCCGCCCTTTTCTGAGAACCTCCTTTTCTTTATTTTCAGATTTGCTTTTTTCTTTTTTTTTTCTTTTTTTTTTTTTGCTTTTTGCAGTCTAAACAGTCTGGAAATACCAAAGTCTTCTTGTTGGATCACAATGCCGCTGGATTGCTCCTGTTGGAGACGGCAGTGAGCTTCAGTCGGTTCGGTTTTAAGAGAAAATGCTTCATATTGAGGAGCAGGAGCAGGAGGGGACTCCAAGCCCTGCGCAACACGGGACAGCGCTCCGCAGCAGCGGCTCCTCCAGTGTGGGCAGCAGCAGCAGCAGCACAGTGGGGCTCCTGCCACCTGCTTACCCTAAAGTGGAGTTTAAGAGAAACGCGGTGACTGATGACTTTAAGATCACGTCTCAGGTTCTTGGTCTGGGAATCAATGGCAAAGTGCTGGAGTGTTACTGTAAGAAAACAGGGGAGAAATGCGCCCTGAAGGTTTGTATTTCCTTTAATTTAATGTATTAAAAACCATCAATAATGAATTTCCCCTCAATCTTTTTTCTGCTTTAGTATCCAACATTAGCTTACGTTAGTAAATTTTCTTGTTATTTATTATAAGTATTTGTTAAAATATAATTATTACATAAATACACTTTAAGCATGTAGTCTAATAGATTGCCCAGACAGTGATGTGCTGTCTGTGTCGCTTTCAGCTTTCTCTCTGTTTTTTCCTCTTTTTTTTCCCCGCTGCCTGGACAATGATATGCTCTGTAATGATATTGCATAATAGTCTGTATGACTCTGACATTTAACAAAAGTTGTAATTTTCCTCTCATCCGCTCCACAGTGAGTGTTCAGGGATGAGTTCAGATTTAATCAACAAGCAGCACGTTGCAGCAGAGCTTTCTAAACAATAAACAGGAAGAGCGGCTTCAAGTGACTTCTTCCAAGAGTTTTTCATAGGAAAGTCTGTTGAAGCTATGACTAAGAAGGTATGGTGAAATGTTGGGAGCTCCGGCGTTCCTGGTCGGGACTCATTTATGAGCAGCACACTCTTCAAAACAGCTGGTTAAAAAAAAAACCCCCAGATGATTAGTGTAATTTTTCTGGCTTGGGCCTGGACTGAACTAACAGAACGGGTTTGGGTTTTGGGGAATTTTCATTTCCCCTCAGGTTGACGAGGTATTTTACCTGCAAAATTTGACAGAGGAAGATCATTTTCAACAGAACTGAAAACTTAATTATAGTCAAACATTTACAACTTTTAAAATTTCTTTTATTCAGTTTTTTTTTTGTTGTCTTTTAAGAAACCTTTTTCTCTTCAAATTGTGTTTTTTTCTTTTCTTTGAATAAACCAGCAGTCAAGTGAGAACTGTGTTTTTCTCCAACACTAACAAACCGCGTTAGAATGGCTTTATTCATTCAAACAAACTGAAACTAAATGTTTATTCTTGTCATAAATAACAAGAATAAAGAATAAATAATAAGAACAATGTTTGTGGAAAAATACCAAACAGATGTGTCAAATTTTTTTCTATATTTAGAAAAAAAAGTCAAGTGAGCTTTTAAGTGCCTCTTTCTTCACTAAGGCCTTTTCTGTAAATGATGTTCCTGCTTCCGTTAGCCTTCGACTTTTCTCTTGACAAACATTGCCACTCACT
The DNA here is from genome assembly GCA_903067095.1 of Girardinus metallicus. Lineage (NCBI taxonomy): Eukaryota > Metazoa > Chordata > Actinopteri > Cyprinodontiformes > Poeciliidae > Girardinus > Girardinus metallicus. The sequence continues at coordinate 27,483 of CAEGAE010002938.1, forward strand.
GCACACGACCTGTTCAAATCTTCTGTTACGTCACATTATTTACTCCAGCTGAATGCTTTCAGCTGTCAGACATAACATTCACTGAAACTCCAAAAACTACTTTTCTGAATACCTATAAACACATCATTATTACTCAGACGACTCTTGCACTTAATTTAAGGCAACACCTTACAACAGGAAACACTTTCAGCTCTCGCTCTGTTGGCAGGGATAAACTTCCCCTGCGCTGCTTGTTATGTGTTGGCAGGCTGATGCAGAGTGGGCTTGGACGGACTCCCCCGGTGAAGCTGAACGTTTTCTCACATTCATTGCTCCCCCAGGACTCAGATTGCACATGTGATTTTTGCGTGGATTGAAGCGTGGATCCGGGGGAAAACGTCATGGTCTCAGCTGCAGCCCCTTGCCTCATAAATGAATCATGTTACTGAATGCAGTCTCATAGTTTCAGTGCTAATGCATTTTTATGTGAAGTTGGAGCTTTGGATGAAGGTGATCTAACAATAACTCTGGTTTTACATGAACATGAGAAATGTGTTTTTGGTGTTTCATCAGATTCTCTATGACACTCCTAAAGCCAGACGTGAGGTTGAGCTTCACTGGCGAGTGTCAGGAGGCCCCCACATCGTGCGAATCCTGAGCCTGTACGAGAACATGCACCAGGGGAAGAAATGTCTGCTCATTGTGATGGAGTGGTGAGTGTCACCAACAATTTAACAAATTCAGACATAAACAGCTCACCGCTTGGTGCCAAACAGATAATAACTACCTGCAACTACAAGAAGTCTCTTAATCCTTTTAAACTCCACAGCTAAAAACTGGGGTTTCATTAAAATTTACCCCTAAACAATGGTTAAACCAAATGCAGAAAACTAACCATAAATGACAATTTAATTTGCCCTGTCATTGTATTACATCAGAACCTGAATATTTTTGGGACTCTGTAACCAGAGTCACCATCTTTGTTTCAGGCAACAAGGATGGTGAAATAAAGTTAAACAACAAAAAGCTCATAAATGAAAGTCAGGGAGAAAAATACCAGATGATTCATCGAGGCGTAATCAACACTGCTTGCTTTTTATTTGTTTATGGCTTTTTGGTAGTTGTGTAAAAGAAGAACTTGTTCTGGTGTGCTCCACTTTTTCCTCTCTTAAAAAGCTTAGAGGTAAGACATTTCCACAAAACCTGTGTCTCAATTCCCACAACTAAATTTAAGCTATTTTGAATAAAACATGGCCACAAAAAAATCCCTTTGTTTTTTTTTTCTTACATCTGCTCTCAAGTTAAAAACAGCAACTTGATCTCTGACTTAGATCAATATTTATTTTTGCACCTGAGAGCCAGAAGTGCTTAATTTTAATGTGTTTTTTTTTGTGCGTCTAGAACATGCTTTCTTTTTTTATTACTTTTGCTTATACTTTACTTTAAACTTTTAAATATTTAATTCTGTTTCTTTTTAATTATTTTATTCACAATTATCAGCACTTTTGTCAGTGTCTGCTGTTTTTAAAGTTCTTTATAAATTAAGCTTGCTTGTTCTGGTTTGGCCCAGTTTGGCTTTAAGGGATGTTACTGTTATGCTGCCCTGAACGTTTACCCTCTGAATCCTGTTTATCCTGAACCCTTAATCTCCCCTGGACTGTTTTTGGTCTGCGTTTTGATTAGTGCTGATATTTATGTGAAACACATTCTCTGATGTTGACAGACTCGCCCAAATCACTCCTCCACGGTATCTTAAAACCTTCTGAAGTGCTGCCAAGTTTGTGAGGGTTTACTCTGTAACCTGCTGTATGCAAAGTCACTCAAAACTCCAAAACTTTTGATGTACCATATTTTAATTCAGTGTAATGGTTGCAGACTTCTGCCATCACTGCCTTTGTTCCACTAAAGTGATGAGCCAGAAAATACGTCAACGTCATTACTGGTAGTCGGAACTTTTTTTTTTTTTTTGCATAGAAGTTGCTCTGAACTCGGTGAAAACTCTTCATTTTCAAAAATGTAATAAATTAAGGTAATTCCCTATTTTTTCTTTTTGTTTTAAAGGGGTGGAGTTATGCAAAATCAACTCTTTTGAGCTTTATATCATGTTATAATGTCATTACCTCATCAAAAACATACATGGAGTGTTGCTTTGATTTTTTCCTGCTCGTTTGAGAAATTATTTAGTCTCCCGTGGCAACCATTCGGTGTGCCTAAATGCTTTCTCATGCATTGCGCCGTCCAAAACGCCACCTTGGGGCTCAGCTCTACAAGCTAACCCTCTGTCTCACAGAGCACCCCTTCCACACGATTCCACCACACAGCTCCTCCAGACTAGTGGCAGCAGCAATTAGCAGACAGCTGGTGGAAGTGTCAGTCTGCTGAGATCGTTATTGCAACTACTTCTCAGTCCAACACTCCTAAAACTGTTGTAAATGGAGAAACATTGTTGTGATCACGTGCTGAAGGTGCAGTGTCGGAAAGAGGAAGAGCTTCTTAAAGAGACAGAGGCCCAATTTGAAGACGTCAGATTGCGAAGTAAATTTCTTTTGCTATATACGGCATCGTTGTAACAGCTTAAGATAGCATAGTTACTTGATTATGCAATAAAATGGCCTTACGTGACAGTAAAGTGTTACTGAGAAACATTCCTAGGGTGTTGTGATTGTGTCTGTTTCAGGTCCAAAACATAAAAAAAAACAGTTATACTTCTAACATAAAAAGTTTAACAATAAAATATAGCAATAATAGGAGAATTTACTTTCTATGTCCCTTTTAAGTCCCTTTGAAATGAGCTGTCGAAAAGTTTAACCTTTGATATATTATTGAGAAAATTAATCCCATCCATCATATTTGGACCTTCTGCTACAGAGCCCCATCCTGTAGGTTCAGGTTAATATCAGATCTGTTGCCCCCCTAGTTGTTGGAACAGAGGACTGTGGCTTCTTTGTGCATCTTGAAATTGAACTCAAGGATAACCATACTTGTGAAGGTGCACAGTTTTCTATTTTTTAAGTTTCTGAAGAAACAAACAAAAACATCTCAATCTACATCTTTTTTGTCATCATTCTCATAGGTAGCGAATAGAAATAATTTTGTTCATCATAACTGACCTAAAACAGGGTGAGTTAAGTCAAGCATTGATAGGGGAAAGATTATTTGTCTTTTGTTTATGTATACACTATACAGTGTATATAAATGTAGTTTCAGCTGAATATAAATACATTTAAAGGAGATTTTTTTTTTAATGAAAAGTAATTTAAGTAACATTGTTCAACTAATATTAAAAGTGACTGAAAACCAATGGATTTTAATTAGGGAAATTAAAATGATTGACTGTAGGAGGCATTAGTCTCTAAGTGGCAAAACTAAACTGTTCTAAAGATTTGCAGCCACTTGTAGTGTTTTGCCTCTCATTTTGACACTGAATCTGGAAATGTCCCAAAAATAGCTAGTCTTTGAATCCCAGAGCTCTAATTGGGTTGTGTTGGTGTAAAGGTCCTGACAGTTCAGGTGGAGCCATACCATCCAGGCTCTTAAAACCAAGCAGCAAAATCCTGAAATAGGCTGTGTACAGAGAGCACAAGTAAAATATATGGATCATATTCAAATAAAGCTGGGGTAATGTGGAAATAACTTGTAAAATATTACATTTTACCCTGCAAAAACACAAAATATTTCCAAGTATTTTTATTCTAGTTCTTTGTGTAAATATCTCAGTACACTTGAAATTATACATAACCAACCTATACGTAACTTTTCAGCAAGAAATAGGAGCTTGTGTTAAGGCAATAATTCCTTAATGTTGATGAAAAAGTACTAGTTACATTGGCAGATGTTTGCATTAAACACATGGAAAAATGTCTTGTTGTAAGTAAAATAATCTCCTAGTGGAACTAGTAATTTTTTTTATCAATATTAAGAAATTTTTTGCGTAAAACAATCTCTTTGATTTTGCTGAAAAGTTACTTGTAAGTTAGTTTTCTCATATTTGCACTGGAAACGAGGCCAAAATTACTTTGTAAGATTTTGTGTTTTTGCAGGGCATTTCTGCCTTTTTACAGATCTGCACTGAGTTTGGTTTTGCTCTGAAGAGTGACCTTCTCTAAACACTAAATGAGCAGGCACAATGGTTTGTTTTGTTCTGATGTGCTGTGGAGAACCGTCCTGTAAGCGTTTGCCAAGAGTGTCCACTCTGTCCCAGTTCTCATCTCTTTTGTCCACCTTGTCTCAGCATGGAGGGAGGGGAGCTGTTCAGCCGAATCCAGGTCAGAGGGGACCAGGCCTTCACTGAGAGAGGTGGGTCAGATCTTCTGTTCAGCCGCCTGATTCACGTCTCGTCAGGTTCGCCTCAGTGTTTACGTTGAACTCGTCCCTCAGAGGTGTCGGAGATCATGCACGACATTGGCACGGCCATAGAGTACCTCCACCATGTGGACATCGCTCACAGAGACGTGAAGGTAACACTGCTGGACAATATGGCTGAAAAATCATGATTTAAGGATTTTATATCAGTCGATATCAATAATTATCAATTACCTTTTTGTTTTAAATATATGAAATACTGCCAAGCTAGTGACGGGATCTTTCCTGTCTTACAGTTTTCACTCCCTGTCATTGTTTTTTTTTTTTAAGCAGTTATGAGGCACGTTTGCAAACCTTAAACTGCTGCAGTGCGTGTTACTCAGCAGATTGTTGCTAAGTAACCAAAGAGTGAGTGAGTTAGTTGATGTCACCCACCTACCTTAGCTGGCTACGAGAGGTTGAGCGGATAAAGCTTTTTCCTCTGCCTACATCACCCAGAATGCTGTGCGGCTTTGGATCGGAGTTCAGTGAAATTGTTGATCAGACGTATAATCTATTGATATTGAACATCATGTATATTGTTATTGATTTATTGTCCAGCCTTAGTAGCGCCTAAAGGAGGATTCATATTTCACTTTTCTTTTTTACTGTTGCAGCCTGAGAACCTGCTCTACACGACAAAGGACAGCAATGCCACGTTAAAATTGACCGACTTTGGCTTCGCAAAGGAGACTAAAATGCACAATTCCCTCCAAACCCCGTGTTATACCCCGTATTATGTTGGTGAGAGCTTTAACCACCACTGGAAGCTACTATGAGCCATTATATGACGGATTGATGTCAACATTTTATGTTGCATCACTTTGGAACATCTTTCTTTGCTCGTTACTGATTTGTTTTATTCTTCTTTCTTCCATGCAGCGCCTGAAGTGCTCGGGCCGGAGAAATACGACAAGTCATGTGACATGTGGTCTCTGGGGGTCATCATGTACATCCTGTGAGTATCATGTATGTCTCGACATTATTCAGCTTCGTTTATTACATAGAGCTGCTGAAAAAAAGAAAAATGTTTTTCTCTGATGTTTTATTTTAATTTTTCAAAATTTGTCTCTTATTTTTTCTTTCTCTTTTCCTTTTCATTGTTTATTTCTTTTCTTATTTCCTGTTCTTTCTAATATTTTCTTCTTAATTTTAATTTACTATCTTTTTTCTGACTTTTTTTTTCCCCTTTTGTTTATTTTCATTTGTTTCCATTTTCTTATCTCTTCTTTCGTCCCCTCATCTGTTGATTTGTTTTTTGGTTTGTTTGTTTTGCAGACTCTGTGGATTTCCCCCGTTCTACTCCAACACAGGCCAGGCCATCTCTCCTGGTATGAAACAGAGGATCAGACTGGGCCAGTACGAGTTTCCCAACCCTGAGTGGGTCGACGTTTCTGAGGAAGGTCAGTATTTTTACCACACATCACACAAATTAAATAAGTAAATAACATATATTTTATTTATTTGAATCACAAGAATGTCCTGAATTAACACAACACAGTTACAGTTATGAAACAGTTTATCTTATATCTTATGCACTTAAAACTAGAAGAGGTATTTAATCTGCAAAAAGTCTCAAAGTTCAGGTTTTTTTGTGGATCAAGACTTGCTGAGTCTTTCCTTGAAATCTTCTTTTTTTTTTTTTTTGTTTATTTTCTGTCCATTACCATGTCAGTATTAGCTTGTTAAGCGTAACAAATTGTACAGTGTTGGGTCGACCTTTAAAAGAAAAATTTTAAAAGTATCTAAGAAGAAATAAGAATGTCTTTGTGACAGAATGGTAATAATACAAGCCATAAGATCAAATATAACATTTAGTTGACAAAACTGAAGGAATTGAGAAGTTAAAAGTTTATTAGCAACAACATATAAAGATATTTAGTAAAGATTTAAAGTTTTTGCACAGAACAGAAGCTCTGAAAACAGCCTGCATGTTTAGGGAACATAATGCTTTCTCTGGTGTTGGAAGTAACAGATATCTTGCTTGAATTCAGTTAATTGTAGCATCTTAATGCGTTATCATACAAGCACATTACAGTAAGAGCTGTTTGCTTCTGTACTTGCAGCCAAACAGCTGATTGTTCAGCTGCTGAAGACAGACCCCAGTGAGAGGATGACCATCGGTCAGTTCATGAACCATCCCTGGATCAGTGTAAGTTCATACTTTGCTTTCTCTGTCTCTAAATCATAACGGTAGTCCGTTCTGTGTGTGATGTTTATGCTTTGACCCAACAGCAGTCGATGGCGGTCCCACAAACACCTCTGCACACGTCTCGGGTTTTGACAGAAGACATGGAGCTGTGGGACGATGTGAAGGTGATGCTCGGTCCATCTGCATGGAGTTTTTTTGTGTGTGTGTGTATTTTTAGAAAGTTGCCACTAGGTGGCAGACACGCACCAGATCACATTTATATCTCAACCTGTTCCTGCAGGAGGGAATGACCAGCGCTCTGGCCACCATGCGTGTGGACTACGACCAGGTGAAGATTAAGGACTTGGACACGTCCAACAACCCTCTGTTAAACAAGAGACGCAACAGGCCAGCAGGGGGAGCTACAGGCCATGCAGAGGGCGCAGACAGGGGCAGCAGGGACGGAGGCGTGGGGGTGCATCAGTCAGAAAGAGGTGGCCTTTAATGAAGAGCATGGAAAAACGATTTCTGGACAAAATTAGTATAAAACCAAGCTGTATGCAATACTCCCTCCACATATCATTTACTTTGTGTCTTTATTGTTTGTGTTTCATTACTCATTAGTAGAAAAGAATCACATTTGTATTTGAACAATTTTAGCTCTGACGCACAAAAATAAATTTTTTTTAACACATTTTGTGTCACTTTTTGCACCGAAGATAAATCTGCTCACATCAAGTTATTTACTCCCTAACAAAATAAAAAAAAATGTGCAAATGAAAGTAAAAAAGATAAATGGCATTTATGAAATATTATGGTTCACAGCTCTGGAAAAAATAAGAGACTGCAAATGATCAGTTTCTCTGATTTTACTTTTTATGGGTAAGTGTTTAAGTAAAGTCAACATTGTTCCTTTATTCTATGAACTACTGACAACATGTCTCCGAACTTCAAATAAAAAAATTTGTATTTATTTGCAGAAAATGAGAAATGGTCAAAATAACAAAACGATGCAGTGCTTTCAAACCTATAATAATGCAAAGAAAACAAGTTTGTATTCATTTAGGAACAGCTACACTAATGCTTTAACTCAGAAAGAGTTCAGGAATCAATATTTAGTGGAATAACCAGGAGGTTTTCGGTGGGGTTCAGTGCTGTGGGCTCTTCATTTTTTTAGAGCTGGATATAACATAACTATTTATCTGGCCCTTCAGAGTTTAAAGAGGCCACATAATTAGAACCTTTAAGTTAATAGTTGGGTGTTTAGATATTATTTTATCGGTGGAATCAAAGTAGTTTTTATCTGTATACCGCCAAATTACACACTTTACAGAGTGCTCCTTGAGATTACAGACCCAGCATTTTACTAATATTCTAACAGTTTATCAATGGTTATTTTCATTAATACATTCTGGCACAACCAATCCTTTGAAGACATTCATGATGCAGTCATACTGCTATAGTAACACATTTTGTGGAGTAGTAGTAGCATTTTGGAGGTTCGGTACGTCTCTGTAGGAAGAGATGCCAGGATGGAGCATTATGGTCCGGGAAGGTTAGATGGATCAAGATAATCATTCACAAATTAATTTCCTGTGAAGAATGGCTTTTCATCTGGAGGATGGTGGCAGCATTATGCTGTGGGAATGTTGTTTTTCAACAGGGACAAAGAAGCTGGGTAGACTCAATGAGAAGTTGGATGGGGTTAAATAAGTGCCAATACTCAAAGAAAACTTGTTAGAGGCTGAAAACAATTAGGTTCCAGCAGGACAAACAAATGTTTTGAACCAAATGTGAAGTAAAGCCCTGCAAAAAGAATATATAAATGAACAAACTTCATCCAAATGTAGTTCTTGTAATTTAACAGTTTTTAAAGTACAGTTGTAGTTCAGATTTGGATACCCAAGTGGAAAAGCAACACCAGTTTCAAACATTTGCTTGGGCTAAATCGGTAATGATTGCAGCTCTATGTGGAAATATGTGTGCCTGAGATGAACAAGTTGAACTCTTTCGTGGTGGCTCACTGACGGCTACAGCACATAAACAGATTTGCCTATTCAAAAATGTGCTCTGTTCACACACTGTCCGTAAATTTGCATAAATGTTCGTTTCACGGGAACTGAAGACATCCAGAGCAGGTCTGAAGATCAGAAAGGACTCAATGGACACATTTAGAAAGAACGTAAGGAAAAGCTCGAGGCAGCTGAGCTGAGCAGGAGACCAAGTGGAAGTGATGGCGCTCGGTCAGATCTTCAAGTCTCATATAATGACCGATCTGCTGACGATCCGTGAGAAAGGCGTCCTCGTTCGTCTGCTGGAACCGCACTGCAAGGTCAGTTCAGTTTATAGCGACTTTACGGAACCAAATTAGTCAAATACGGCAGATAGGTAGAAACATTTAACACAGAACGAAAACTTTATTTATGTGGTTGATTTTTGCTCCTATAAAGGCATAATTCCTATAGTAATACAGTTTCTATGTTATCAGCTGCTTCTATCAGGAGGTCTGCAGGGTGAATGGGCTTTAGTTTTCCTGGTAGCCGATGTTTGTCCGGTCGGCCAGCAGCCCCCGTCTGGCCATCCTTTTTTGTTGGCGACACTGATAGGATCACCAAAGCCACTGAAACTAAGATTAATTTTGAGACAGATTACTGAATCCTTTTTGTTTACTCCACAGCTAGAAATAAAAACATCTCTACCTCTAATTAGATTTTGATCCCTCACATAACCATATATAATGCTGGTTTTCCTACACTTATGGTCTTATGAATTCAGTGAAATAAACTCACGATTTCTTAGTGGTAATTATTAATGCACACCATATTTAAAACATGTTGCATGTGTCCAGTGTCCACCTAAAAATCATTAAATTCCTCTACTTTAAAATAATGATGTTTGTTTTATTAAAAAAAATACAAGCTTCATTAGACTTTACTTTCAGTAAGGAAAGCAATAAACTATGATACTATTGAAATGGATGATTCTGGATAAGTACCAAGATGTCATTGGTCTTCTGAAACCCATCTGCTCTGTAACTCTGAAACTGAACCATGAATGAAAAAACAAAAAAACTGAACTATCTAGGAAAAAAACTGTGAAAACAAATTAGCAACAGTTAGTAAAACAGACTTTGGGGAGATTATTCGTAGACTGATAGACTGACAGACAGATCATTCTCTTATACAATGTTTTTATTACTCATAGGATTTGTTATGAAAATGTTTCCAATTTTTTTCTAGTTTTTCACAGTGTGGATTAAATGTGTATGCATAAACTTAATGTAGGACTCTCCCTTTAACAAAGTTATATGAGTCTGACTGAATATTTGTGCACCAATGCAGATTTAAAGCCCATGAAGTCACATATTTTCATAAAGTCACCAGTTCCAGTATTGGCCATACCTATATGGTATGGCCAAATATAACAAAATATAACTGAGATATTTTAAAATTTGATAAACATAAAACCTAGTGACCCAGTTAAGAAGGATATTTTCTATAGCCACTCTTCAAATTGGAAATACAAGAGAACATATCATTCATATAAGGTGCTCAATGGTGATCTACATAATTCGGGAAATACTTGAAAGAAAATGATTGCGCACCTAAACTTGACCATATTTACTGACAAACCAGTAATTACAAAAACTTTAAACAACTCAAACTGTGACAGCTTAGACTAGACATGGACCCATGTTTGTTTTTATAAACACAGTGAGCATCATGATAAGGGAAGTAAAAAAAAAAAAGAAAAACAAGACAGAGAGAGAGTTTATGCTGCTGCAATACAAAGTAATTGTTGTTTTCTTTGCTTTTTGCACATCTTTACTGCAGATGCAGTAAATGTTGGTGCAACAGACAAATACAGGAGATGTAATATATGTGTGCCTGTGGTTACTTAAAAAATGTATTCTAGTTGGTCAAAACTACGGTAGCCCAGATACTCCAGGCCAATGATTCTGAGGGTGAGAGCCGGAGCTGGCATCGTGTGGACTGCGGTGTGGTCTGCCTCATTGAGGACACGTCTCTGCAGTCCTTCTTCCTGCGTCTCTACTGTGTCCAGGTGAGTAGAACAAGAGAGAGCTTGTTGCTTCTCCCACTCACACATGCAGAAACACGCAGTGTTTTTATTCCCTCTGTAAAGTGGCAGCCATTTTTGTTTGTTTTGTGTGTTCAGGCAGAGCTGCACGTATGGGTCAGCTTCCTCTATTCTACAATTTCCTCTACAAACAATGAGCCCTGTTTAAATTGGTGCATCTGCACTGTTGCACGTACAGCTCACAGTTTATGAGCACTTTTACTTCTTCTTTTTGCTTTGTCCCTCCCTTTACTACAGCGTGCCAAGTTACTGTGGGAGCAGGAATTGTGCATTCCTTTCAAATACTCTGCAAGTCGAGCATACTTCCATACTTTCCATGGAGAAGTAAGTCATCTTGTTTGAATAGCTTGTCAGTGTGTCCGTGTGTTGCATGCAGTGTTTTGCAAAAGCACTCATATCATTTAAACTTCTTCACATTTTGTCACATTCATGCCTTAAAATTTAACTTATGTTTGGGTATTTAATCCTCACTCCTTTGTTAATAATTCATGGAACCATTTTTTCAAAATCACAGTTTTGAGCTTTTGGAAACTGAATTTTGAATCCAGTTTTTAAGTTTAACCTCAGATTGGACAGAGAACATCTGTACACTTCACAGTTTCAGATATTGTCACAGATTTGTCACTTTAGACTTTGACTACGCCATTCAAATACATTATTATTTGATGTTAGCTATTCAGTTGTAGCTCCCGTCATTTTCCCATGAAGAAGAACATTGGCAAAGCATGATGTTGCCACCACCATATGTCAGTGGTAATGCGACGTTTGGGGTAGTGGCCAGTGTTAGTTTTCCTCCACACATGGTGTTGAGCATGTTGGCCAAAAAGTTTGAACTTAATCTCATCTGACCAGAGCATATGCTACATATTTGTTTTATCACCTACATGGCTTCTTGCAAAATTTTAACAGAACTTTTTATGTGTTTCTTTCAACAACAGCTTTCCTTTTTCCCACTCCTACACTCTTCCTCCACCTGATGCTTCTTTAAACTTTTCCACAACTTTATCCCTGACCATTTTGTTTTGTTTATTGGTCTCCATAATGCTGTTTGTTTGCTAATGTTCTCTAACAAACCTCTGGGGCTTTTAAAGAAAAATTAATTATTCTTAGATTAAATATCAAGGGTGCTTACTTATTACACGACCACTATATTAGAAATTTGTTGCACTAGACTTTAATTTTTGGGATCACATTAAAGGCATCTGCACACCAAACTTTCCACACTTTTACTAATAAAACAGAAAAACATCATGTCCCACTGGTGTCGGTCTATAAAAATCCTAGCATGATACATTAAAGTTTATAGCTCTATTTGAAAAAAAAAAAAAAAGAATGAGAAACGAATACTTTTGTAATTCACCATCGGATCATTTGTTCCTTCCATGCAGGCCCACCAGGTCGGCCTCAACTTTGCAAATGAATCTGAGGCAGAGGAGTTTCAGTTTGCAGTGGAGGATGTTCAAGGTTAGAACAAGGCGCAGATCAATTGTCTGTCCTGTCTCACATGAAATGTGTTTGGTCCTCTTCATAACATATATTAAAAGAGAAACCTCAAGAGAATTTTGAAATTCTCTCAGTGCATTCAGGATGAGATCGCTTTTTTGTGGTTCTGCTGACGAGCCCACCTAAAAACACAAAACAGTTGGATTAGTCCTTTAGTTTTAAAAATACAAATGCTGTTTTTCTTTTTGTAGAAAAGATGACAGCCATGATTGGGAAGTCAAAAACTGAAGAAAATATAATCTCAACAAGTAACCCACCTGATTTGGAGTAAGAACTAACACATTTTATGAGAAGACTGAGAAATCCTTTGAAAAGGCAGTTTACACCCTGCTTGTGTTTTGTAGGGAAAAAAATGAGGTTAGTTTGTACGAAGAGCCAGTTTGCTTCCCACCGGTTCCAGCCTCTCCAAGTTTGGTGAGCCAGCTTGTGTGTAGCAAACATAGTGTCTTAGTAAAACTGTAGCAGCACTATAGTAATACTGTAACATCTCTATACTTTTCTCCATTTTCTGATATTAGTTTTCAGATCTGGACCCTGGTATGAAGAAGCTGTTGATGGAGGCAAGACTAAGCGAGGAAGACCTTAAAAACAAAGACGTTGCTGAAGTTGTCGACTGCATCATTAACCAATTTGGAGGACTGAAAGCTGTGCAAAAAGAGCTGAAGAAGAAAGGTATTTTTCTCTCGAAAGGATTCTTTTTTTAGAAACAAAGAATTTTCTCTCAGTTACTAACTTTTTTATTTAAAAAAAAATCAACAATTGAATAAGTCTGAGGGACTTCTCTGGTACATTTGATAGGCACAGTTTCACAGACTTTACCAAGATCTGCGGGGGCGTCCATTTCCCTGGCCTTGCAGAAAGGACCTCTCCCACCGGTCCCCTCAACCCAAAACTCCGAGCAGACAACAGATAACACAACCAGAACAGGTGACAGTCAGGATACTCCTCATGCTGCTCCAGGGCCTGGAAGACTAAGAAAAAGTGCCAGTTTTAAAGATGTAAGAGGAGCTCGAGTCGCTGTCTGTCTGTGTTTGTATTTTTAAAACTAAAGGACTAATCCAACCGTTTTGTGTTTTTAGGTGGGCTCATCAGCAGAACCACTAAAAAGCGATCTCATCCTGAATGCGCTGAGAGAAGTATTCAATCAAAAGCAGATGCTCCGGCAAACCTCCAGAGAACTTCAAAAATAAGACTTAACAAAGAAAAAAAACATTAAGGAAGCCAGGTAGATTGTGGAGCAGTAAATGCATTAAGATATGCAAGATACTGACAATATATGAGCTGATTATGATTTTTGTTGTTCTCACCCAACGTCATTAATGCAGCAGCAAGAAAGTTCTGGAGGTAATAGACAGGAAGTGAAAGTGAAGATCGTCTGCATCTCAGCAAACTTAACATCTTTAAACTTAAAGATCACCAGCAAGTTTCCACACAAGCTTTCAAATAAAAATATGCAGAAATGATACCTGTCGGATTCTTGTTTATGGCGGTGGTTTTAAAAATAGCTTTCAAAACTGACTACTTCTTCAGTTAGTTGGAACAAGATCCATGGGGGTTCTCTATAAACTATTTAATTACTGTCAGTGTTTGTAATGTTGCCAAACATAATGAATTGTGACGGTCACACGTTTATCTGTGACGAATTGAACACTCGTATTTCACTTTCTCACAATAAACATAGAAAAGTCCAAGATTTTCTGTGATGTTTTGCTGATATTTACAGAGAAGCCATAAAATATTTACCCAGGAAATGCGAGACAGTGGTAGTTAGCTTGAAGTTATTTTAGAAGTCTGTTTTGGGCTTTTGATTTTTGTTGTTTTAATTACAATGCACATAGAAATACAAGCCATTAAGTTCTTCCAACATTATTCTAGATAACATGGTTTTAAACGGCAGTCACAACAACAACATTGTAAAGGTGTTTTGGAAATATATGAAGATAATCAACCTATTTTAAAAAGAACTGAAGCTGGAGTGAAATAGTTGATTTAGGCACCTCCAGGGTTTAAGGTGTGGATGAATTGCTAAACTGTCAACAAGGTGTAAGGGTCAAAACTGAACCCATCCCAAACACACAACACTGCCAAGAATAGATTAGTACAGCACTCAAAGATAAAATGGTGAAAAACATCCAAAAACTGATAGGAGAAATAACATTCCAATCAATGGCTACACATGACCAAAAATAAGATAATTATTAGACTAAAAGGATTGAAGTGAGAGACAAATGTGACACAAAGATGAAATGATAAAAATTATACAAATACAGAACAAAATAATTTTAAAATGTCACAGAATGGCTGGAAAGGAAAACAAAATGTGCAAATTTACCTATTAATGTTGTAGGACAAACATAAGCAGTGAGCAACCTCTTACATTCAAAGGGCCACTTTTGCCCCTGCTGCTACAAAATAAACTTTGCCTAGAGCTGCAATAAACCATTTTTAAACAACATGAAATGTTTTTTGATGAAAACTAACAAAATTAAACTAAAATTTAATTCTATTTTCAAATCTTGGAAGAAAATTAATTCTCTATCAACTTTGTGACAAAGTAAGGTAGGTAGCGTAGTTTGAAGTTAGTTGCTTTTAATAGCCTGCTGTAGATATTGAAAGTACATTTTGCATAAGAACATACAAGACAATCCTAAAATTACAATTTCTTGTTGTATCCGTAATCAAAACCTTTTTTTTTGTTTTTGTTTTGTGAGATCCACAGTTGAGGGGCCAAAGCCGTAGGTTGCAGGTCGCTGGTGCAGGACAACGACAATACAAAAGACAAAAACATAAATCCAGAATATGGACGATTTAAAGCAATAGTCTGCCAGTCTAACAGTTAACAAAATATACACATATATAAACCATTTTCACACCATGGTTCTGTGTTTATTTCAGTCTGGTCGATTTGAATTTCCATCTACTTTTCCAGACTCAAATTTCCAGAGTTCTCATTATTTAATATACAACTTCAACAACAATTGGCTCAGAATACGAAGAACCTGCAATTATTTCAAACTGCAGCGTGGTTCAGTGGGTGGAAGGATGAATGGACGGATGCAACACAAAGAAGAATAAAGTTTGGGACAATAAAACAAACTTTTATTCAGTATATTCTTTCTCGCTGTGCTTCTCCAGATCTAGAAACTTCATTTCAGCTCGGTATTTCCGTATTAAAAACTTGAGAAAGTGGTAGGTGATGGTGGTCAAGCACACATTCGGGCTTCCTGCAGGTTTACAAAACATGTGCTCTCTGTTTGCATGGAGGTGAACAAGCACGCGCCCGTGTTCACAGAGCAGCATGCTGAGCGCGCGCTCTCCCACTTCATTCATCGCTGCCTGCGCCCTGCTGTAGACATCACCCACTCACGCCGCTCTGCACGCTGACAGCAAGAGGCTTTAAACCGAGACCATGAGGGGCTCCCGCCGCCCGAACAACCCGCGGGACAGGACAGGTAGGCACGGAACCGGATCCTTTCCGCACTCTCGTGTGTTTTCACGTTGTGGAGCTGCTGCGAGCGAACACTATGTGCAGACAGAGCTACAGCTGGGTTAGCAGGCGGACGAAGTAAACAAGCCAGTGTCACGTAGGCTTCCTTCAGAGATGACGGGTGGAGAGGCGGAGCAGGCTGCCACTTGCAGCCGTGAAATTAGCTAAATAATGTTCTAGGGTTTATATAGAAATCTTGGTAAAATGAAGAGGACTTTGTTGTTAGCAGCTCCTTATCAGCTGCTTAGCCTGGCTGCAGCCTGATTGCTTGGATAGGGAAATCTAGAAAGTGTAAATTGATTCCTGAAGGAAGCTACACATGCATGTAGTTTATTAGTTTTTGTGAAACACATTACATGATAAGGCCGGAACTCAGCTTCAGTAAGTTTGTCACAGACTAATTTAACTTCGCTATCATTTCGGTAATATGTCTTCAAAAGATAAATACTCAATTAAGTAAATAAGGCAGTATAATAAGTAAATAAATGTTACTTCAAAAGATTTTGTTTTCAGAAAATAAACAGGCCACTAATAGTTTTCATTGAATGAAATGAAAACCCAAAAATATTTGTCTTGCTAATACAAAATCTTTTAGAAACATGCATTAGATTATTATTATTATTATTATTATTACTATTGCAAATAAATCATTTTTAATTAAAATTTTAAAAAAGGAGTGAGAGAATATTTTAAATCACTAAAGCATAATCCTTCATTTCTTAGCAGACAGAAAGATTGTGCATCCTAGTTACCTGACACTACATGACGCTTATGTTTTGAGCACTCACTATAAATAAGGTTTACATTTTATGGCTTTAATTTAACACTTGTATAAAATAGGTCAAGTTGGACCCACAGTGAAATGGCACAAGCACTGTTTGCACCTTCTGCAGGTAACATATGTTGGCATCTCCATCTGTCAACATATGTTAACAGACGGAGAGCAGATTTCCGCGTTAATTTAAGGTTTGAAATCCAATCCAGAATGTGTTCCAGTGTTGTCAGACTCACATGCCACTATGTTTCTGTTTGCCTTACTTTAAAAAAAATAAAACCCACCTTATCATTTATGTTTGAGAAGTTCTTTGAGGAGAAAGGTAAGCGTGATGCACCTGAGGAAGGATTTGTACTCTGACCTATATAATACAGAGTCTCATGTATTGTGAGGTTTTGTTATACAATTCCATGAGTCATATGTCCTAGAAGCCTGTGTAGTGTAATAATGCTGTGCTGTCATGTTTACCAAGCAGCATGCAGACAGACAGATCCGAGTGCGGTAACAGTGGTTTAGATGGCTGCTGTGGCAGATGCATGGAGGATGAGCAGAGCCGGAGACGTGCTCCATTTTTACACTTCCTGAGAGGAGGGGCTGTGCCTAAAAACACACCACAGTGCAGCTTGCTTCTTGTGGAGACTGCTTTATGTATTCTAAGACATTTAAATGCCTTCACTTTGATACAGGTAGCTTTTTATTTCAGCTACTAGAGTGCCAGATGTAACTGTGAGTCTTTGTTCCCTATATGTGCAGTGGTGCAGCAGACCTCTGTAGTATTTATGCAATTATATACCCACAACAATAGCTGTAGATACCATTAGCTAGAGGCTGGTTGAAGTGAAAAGGCCTTGTTTTTTTCTATATTACCCCTCATTTGATTCTCTGTTGAAAATCTTTGTTTCATGTGAATCTGTGAAACTGGTGATTCACAGATTTCTGCTGTGAATCTTCATCTTCCATGATCACTGTTGTCCTTCCAAGCAGAGCTTTCTCTCCTCTTCTTCCTCACTCCGCCCTCCCTCTCTGTGTGTGTCGGCTTTATCTGGGGGAAAGTTCACCCGCTTGCACAGAATTATATTAACGGCTTCAGGCGGGCCTGTGTTGTGGCAATGCAGCAACTGTGTGACTGAGCACTGCACAGACACAGCTGACACTTTGGCATGTAGGACCATCACAGCTTGGGACTGGTTTATGATATATATATATATTTTTTTTTTTATTTTATTTGAATCAGCTGTAGGAATGTAGTAGAATATGCAGTTCAGGTGTAAATCCTCAAGAGCGTGAATGTTTAATCAATTATCGTCTTTTATGAAGACACATTCAAACCATTTCTTTTGGGATTGTATGACAATGTTCATAATACAAAGGATTTAATACAGCTCCATTTTTAAAGTAGAGCCACTTCAACTGTTCTGAGAAGGCTGGCTGCAAGGTTCAGACATGCTGTATGTTTAAACTGACTTTTCTTCCAGAAGCAAATATGTGAGGTCAGACACTGACGTTGGACAAGATTATGTAACTATTTGTTGCCTTCAAAAGGCCTCTGGTATGGTAATCCTGCCTCGATATTGGGCCAGTTTTTATATAACAATTGACAAAGTTCATTTAAATAAGTTTGGTGTCTTGGTTATAATTCAACAATTAAGTTGGGCAGTTGTGTTTCAATCATCTAGTTGTTGAGTGAAGGTGAAACTTAAGATTTTAGAGTAAGTTCTTCAATGTTCCATTCACAGTACAGGTTTAATAAGTATGTGCATGATGAATATGTAAACTTCATTTTTTTTTAAGAGTTTTTTTGGCACCGGTGGCCTTTATTTGACAAGAGAAGGGGGGAAGACATGTGGCAAAGGAAACCGAGGACGGGAGTCAAACTCAGGACGTCAAAGTCGTCCCTCCTCAGAATACGTGGCGCACGCTCTAACCACTGTGCCTCACGACGCCCCATGTATATAAACTTCTGACTGATGCTGCAGCATCGAATCCTAGAAGAAACTTTCTTTCTTTAATCCACAAACACTGCCACGCTGGTACTTTACCTCAATAAACAGCAAATAAGACCTTTATCTACATTTCAAACAAATTATTGTTATCCATTCAAATACATTTGTTGTGGGACTTTTATAAAAATGACCCTTGTCTTGACTTGTTGCTTCCCAATAGCCTCATGAAAAGCATTGGCTGCATTCAATATATGTGCGATTATCTGGTTACTGTTCTTGTGAAAAAATCTAAACAGTATTTAATCAAGCTTCACACTTTATCCGCCTGTCACTGTTTAACACTTAAACTCTAATCCAGAAGGAGGTCACCATTGTTCTTTTGATTCTGTGTCTCAAAGACAGCTGGATAGGTTTTATGTTTAACCCAGACTCAAGATTCACCTGGGTTTATTATTGTTCTCAAAATTAATATTTAAAGTAGCCCCCTAAAGTTAAGGTTAACTCTGTACTGTATTTTTTTTTTATTGCAGTCTCGACTGCACTTTTTCCTACTGCCAAGAAATGGGAGGAAAATTAGGTTGTTTTCAAAGAACAAAAGTGAAAACGATGATTATCTTACTAGGACACGTGACATCAGGAACATGTCGAGACGGTGATGGATGCTCCTGTTTTGCACTTAGTCTGAAGTGACACACCTTTGCAACAGGTTTAGCATGTTTTGTAATAGGAACATTTGTTTTGATTGAACTTAGGCTAGATTATTAACTTTTAAATATGTGTAATGAAAAGTTTTATGCCTGTTCAAGTGGAAAAGGCATTTAAAGATTAGAGGAAACAAGACCTGTGTGTTAGCTTTAGTCCTAACAATAAACACTGTCAAACATGTCAAGAGTACTTTAAAAGTTTATAACCTTGGTCTAAATCCTTTTGAATCTTATTGACTCAGTAAAATGAGCTGCACAGTTGGCAGCATTGTTGTGCTGCAGCAAGGCCGTTCTGGGTTCAAAAGAAAAAAAAAAGAAAATGAGTCTTTGTGCATGGACTTTGCATTTTCTCTCTGTCCATCCTTTCTAGGTATTCTTGCTCTCCGACTGTCCAAAAACAGGAGTGTTGGTTAATCTGTCTTCTCACAAAGTATACTATTGAAACCAAATACTGTATGAAAAAAACGTATATCTTCTTTTTCATTCTGTCTGACATTAAGAGCTTAAATGTTTACTTTATTAGGTTAGCTAGAATGACAAAAATTATTTATGTTTCTAGCAATAACTTAGAAAGTCTTCAAATAAACCCATTTTTATATTCAGAACTTGACATACATTTCCTTATTATTTAATAGAATTGACTTTTAAGCTTCATATTGTGGTCAGCTGTTTTGGGTTTCCTCTCACAAACGTCTTGCTTAAATTTCAGCTCATTCCTCCTGACAGAACTGGTATAACTGGGTCAGCTGTGTAGCCCACATTGCTCACACACACCTTTTTAGTTCTGGCCAGAAACTATCCATGGGACTGAAATCACAGCTTTGTGATGGGCCCTCCAAAACATTGAGCTTGTTGTCCTTAAACATGAGCAAAGCATGTGACTGGGTTCTCCACAATGCAGGAATTCCTAATGAATGGATTTATCTGTGTTGATTTCTTTGTTTGTGTGGCTTACTTGGGTCTGGAAATAATTTAATTTTACATTCCTATTAAAAATATATATTCTTCAAAATAATCTTCAAAAAAATTATTGACTTATTTAATTTTTTTTTTTGTGCTTCTGAATATTTAGTTTTTATTTGTACATTAATGTCATTAAACGCTTTCAAACAACTTTAGTAATTTATCCATCCCACCGTTTATGTACTCAGATGTACAGATTCCCTTTTCAGCAGGTGAGGCGACCACATCTGTGTGTCTTTATGAGATTAGTGAGAAGTCATGTAGTAAATTTAACAGATTACTACTAATCCTGCTGACATGGTGACTTCTTCCTAATACCCTCTGACCTTTGTTGCGAGACCTTCCGTCAAGCAACAGAAGCTGAGTTGATAACAAAGCTTTGATCAGCTGTGAACTCTTTTGTTCTCACACAGGACGCTCATGTTTGTCGTAACTTGTGCATACGCTGGTGAAACAGACTTAAAAGGAAAGGTTTCTTTTAAGTCTGGTAACACACTGCCCTCTAGTGTTTTTATTGAAGCACTACGTTGTTTTTTCCTCCAGGATGAGGAGCAGCCGAAAGAACAGGATGTTTTTCTTGAACCAGCTAACTTTATTCAGTGCCTTAATTCACACAACATGTGGCAGTAATGGAGAGCAGCGAGACGTCTGAGTTTGCTTCTTCATTTATGGCCAAGCTCCTTCTTTACCCTTTAGAAATAAAAATGTCAAGCATGTTTTAAATTATAACAATCAGAAAACTGTTCATTTTGCAAATCAGGAGAATCAGTCAATTTCTTTTAGGTCAGTTTGCTAAGGTTACCAATTAAACTGGAATATTGTACTTTTTAAATAAATTAACAAGATGAGCAACACACTACAATTGCAAAAGTATTCATGCCTTTTGAACTTCTTCACATTTTGTCTTGTTACAATTAACCACAAGCGTCATTGTAGCACAAAGAAGTACAGAGCTATTAAGTGGATACAATCTGAAAAGTGTGGCATGTCCCCATGAGTGAATACTTTTTAAAAATAATCTTCCACTGCAACTTATGCAACAAATCTCTTGTGCATCCAAAAACTGCCATTCTAGTCCATTTTCTTTGGAAAATAATGTTCAAAATATCATCTTGAAATGTCGCATTTCAAGACTTACCACAGATTGTCAGCTGGATTTAGGGCTTGGCTTTGAATGAGCCAGTCTGACATTACTATAATTTTGTCTAAAACCACAGTAGTGCACCTCTGCATGTTTAGTTATATTATCCTAAACATCCATGAGGCTACCAAACATACATAATACAAACAAAACAACTTGTAGTGAGATCAGACCATTAATAGTGGGACTTTTATGAAAAGCTGGAGCAAGAACAGTATGAAGGTGATTTCATGTTTCTCTTGTTTAAATTGTGTTTAGTTTAAAAATAAGTTTTAACCAAAGTGTTGTACAGTAGTAAAACAGATGAAACCAAGATACAAATTAAAATAATAATAAAATATGAAAGAAAATAAAAGCTGAATAAAATGGGATTTGTACCATAGCAACAAACCAACTCATACTGTATCAAATGCCATTAAAAATAAGTGTGCTTTTTTTGTAATGGCAGCTTTTAGTTTTGGAAGTACGTCTGAAAAGACTTGATCTTGATTCAGTCAGCTAACGGGCCCGTGGTGAAACATAAAGCTGCAGCAGGTCAGAGAAATACAGAGTGAGATCGTTAACACATCCAACACCCAAGAATAAGATTTTAAAACCAATTCTTGGTCAGACACGCAGACAGGGGAGAGATGACAGAACAGGTGAGATATGTTGGTGTACCGGTTAAAAGACGGGCAGTAGCAGTTCAGGTGAACAGCTTTGTCTTTTTAAGTTTCAAGTTATGGCATTTCTTTCCATTTTTGGATAAATAATTGAACAGAGCTCTCTTGATTTATAACCCAACCGTCTTCTCCAAAACTTTATCCCTGATTTATTCCCTCCCTGGTCTTCATGATGCTTTGCGCTCTTCAATGTTCTCTAAAAGATCTTTACAGAACAACTGGATTCATACTGAGATTAGTCTTCACATACTCAATTTTATGTTGAGGAATCAAAGTAAAAGAAGCTGAATATAAATACATGCTTTGTTGTTTTGAATTTTGAATACCATAGATCATTTTCCTTCCATTCCACTATATGACCATACTTTATGTTGGTCTGTATAGAATCGGAATGAAATGCATTTTGTTGTCGTGGCTTGATAACGACAAAATGCATTTAAATAAATTGATTTTTAAGTGTAACGCGGGTATCTTTAACTCTTGGTGTTGAGGACTTTGTAATAAGCTACTTTAAGAATTTCTTGTATATAACATATTTTTCAACACATCAAAATAGCTGACTGCAGCTGGATGCAGTCTCCATTTTACTTTCATAAACCTGATGACCTGCAACACACATGCGTAAACAAAGAAAAGCAATCTGTTATATTTCACATGCTGTCTGACAGCAGAAAGACATGTTTACATCATGACTTTCTTTCTGTTTGCATACGCGTGGGGAGCGTGTCAGAAGCTGCTGACTTAGTGTGAGGGAAACTCCGTTGGGCCCGTGACGGGGTCGTGTAAAAGCCAAGATTTATAGTTTTCATGTGGATGTGTTTTCGTGAGCCCCGTACAGGCAGCACGCCTCCTGTTCATTCCTTCTCCTCTCCGATTGGCTGCCGAGCGTCTGCTCTGTCCTCTGGTTGGCTGATTTCTGAGCTGCATTCGGTGTCCATGTGTGCATCATGTGAACAACAGAACGCTTCTTTTCTTCTCGCATGTTTGCTTGCCGATGTACTTGAAACATTACGGTAACATTTCAAAACACGTTTTCTTAGATAGGAGGGCCGAACATCCTGGTACTGAAGATGTTTTTGAGTACGTTTTATTGAAGGAATCCAGAACATGTACTGGATGGTTCCATTCAAAACAGTATCGCACCAGAGCAGGAAAAACAGGTGGTGACAGGAGTTTTAAGTGCAGAATGTTTTGTAGTGGCTACCGCTTTAACTTTTTACATCCCCCTTCACTAGTTAGATCATTTTATGACACATTTGTACAATTAATTTTAAAAAGGATGTACTTCAGTGAGTTTCAATTATTGTATGTTAATTATTTTTACATTGTTTCACAGCACTTAATATAAATTCCTTTGTTTTCCTCAGTTTTCAAGGATTTTAACATAAATCATATAAAAGTCTGGGTTTATTATGGTAGGAGTTTTTAATCTTACTTTGCAAGATCAATGTATATGCCCTGTTATTTGATTTTTACTAAGCTCAAAAAGAGCAGATTAGGCTGTTAAATGGTACATTGATAGACTGAACATAGGAGGGTTTCTTTTATCAGTACAACGCCTTATAGTTCCTCAAGTTGTAAAATTTTTATGTGTAGGAAGAGTCTCTTTTTATGGCGACAAATACAGCAGATGTTGCCTCACAAATGTTCAAGAGGGCACAGGTCCGACTATTGCTATCGTTACACAACAAAATGCCAAAAATTATTTTAAAAAATCCACTGAAAAAGATTCATGGAGATTCTGGTTTGTCTGAAGGAAATAAGCAGTATAAGAAAAGACAAAAAAAATTATGCGAGCCATATTTTAAAAAAATGCACTATAAAAAGTGCATTTTAGCGACTGGCAAAAAATTATGTATATGTATCTTTTATATCTTATATAACATATATACAGTTCATGGGGAAAATATGTGATAAGTGTTTGCCAGACAAAACCATAACATAAACACATGATTTTAAAAATTAACTTATGCAGGCGGGTGATTAAAGATGGGAGGACCGAGCCATGCATCAATATTCTGTCCCCGGACATGTTTTGTTCCTTCCCTCTTTCTCCTTGCGCTCCGCCTCCACTTCTTACGGTAAGGAGAAACTGCTGTTGCTCAGCTGATATGAGGCATCCACTCCCCGGCAGCCTCCTCAGTCAGGGCTTAACAGGACAGAAGCCCACCGCCTCACTTTGCAGACAGGCGCTCTAACGACCATAAGACCCAAGATGTTGGACAACGAGGACCATCTGTTGGAGAACCACCCGCGGGAACTCACCCAGAACCCGCTGAAGAAGATCTGGATGCCGCATAAGAACAGCCACATCGGGCACAGACGGGGTAAGAGATGCGGCTGACCCCACGGCAAGTGCGCCAACGCAAGATGTGACCGGGACAGACATCTGCGGAGATTTTTATTTTGTTTATTTATTTATTTATTTGCTCAGTTTGCGGCAGATTTTGGGCTTGTGTTATTTTTCATCATGTTAGATTGATTTCTTTACTCATTTAGGCGCTGCTCGGTGAGGCTGGAAGTGTTGCATCATGCTCTGCTCCTCTAATCCGTGGAAGCACTATTAGTGTTTCCACGGAAAGGCATTCAGGAACACAGAAAAGGAGAATAATTGCGGGAACTTAATTTAGCCTGAACCAGCACTAACCTGTCTGGGTGTGAGACTTGGCAGATGCTCTTTAATCTCACACGGCAGCTTGCTCCCTGTCTGGTTTGTTCTCTCTGCAGCTCGTGTTTCTACTGACTCAAAGCTCTGCTTTCCCTTTTTTAATAGCTGCAGCCAGTTCCGTCCTGCGACTAACAGGACAACACCCTCTGCAGCTCTAATGCAAAGATTACTGCGATTAAACCATTTTAAAACTGCATTATAAATGGGTTAATAACTTTATTTTGTCAATAATTTAAAAAAAAAAAAAAAAAGGTGTAATGTTTTATGTTAGAAAACGCCAGAGCTGGCCTAAAGTTGCATGGGGCCCGAGCAGACTTTTACTGGGGGTCCTGCTTCCAATTAATCCCATCTCCTTAAAATGGTTGCGCCCCCTTCTGGGAGAAAACAGACACTCCGATTTTAAAGGGGATTAAAGGCATAAAAGCATATTGCAGTATAGTAAGAAGTATGTATGTTTTTAAAATGTGAATTGGTATCAGACAAGGAAAACTGTTATGTAATTTTGCTACTGGAAGTAAAGTATAGCTGAAGTGAAGGCACCACAGTCTGTCTCAGGTGTTCATCCATTAATGAACAACCTCAGCAAGAGGACAGAGGCTTCATATATATATATATATATATATATATATATGGAAATATATCAGTGATTTTTTTTATTGCCAGAATGACTTAGCAAAAAGTGACTTAAACCATTATTTTAGGAAAGTGATGATATTCTGCTTTTATCGTAAAATACCTTCCTGTTTACAATATACGTAGCCCATGATTACACTATATTTTTAACTTGAATTTGTATAACAATAGTCAAGTCAAATCTATTTAGCACATTTAAGGCAGTCCAAAGTCCTTTAAACAATAAAAACATTATACAGTAACCAATTATGAAACAAGCAACCATCATCAAAATTACCAAGAATGATGGTCATTAAATATATTGATCAGTGTTCCAGTTATTATTATTATTATCATTACTATTATTGTTATTATTATTATTATTACTCAAAAAATCTAAACAGGTGGTTGTAGCCTTGATTTAAAGGAACTAGTTCATAATGGCAGGAATGTTGTTAGCGTAATCTCAGTCTCACAGGAATTTTCACTTTTATTTATTAAACATTTAATAACTATGTAATATAATTCATAAATATCAAGGGCAAAAAGCCAATAAATAAAAAAACAAATAAGAAATCATCTGAAAATAAAAATAAAAAATTAAATAAGGAAATGCATTTTGCTATGGTAATTAAAACAAGATATTAAATGTATAGTCTGAAAAGCAGTTAGTCAGTTTGTTCATTTTAATAAAACAATAGTCAGTTTATATTTGAACTTTTTAATAGGTCTCATGACCCATAAAAGTTTATTTTGAACATCAACAAAATAAAAACAAATAATAATAATTTGATTCCTAATAATTTGATAAGAAATCACTTAGAAATCCCATAAGGTTTTGACAAATGGACAAATGTCTTTATCTATATCTGCACATCGCAATACCAATAACGAGCAAAGTGCCTATTTGATATTTTTGTTCCACCAAAACGCCGTAGGACTTAATTTGAGTTTAATTCAAACTGCAGCATCTGGTTTCCCACTAAAGGGATGAATATTTAGTTTTTATTTGAGCATTATTTAAGGGCTAACTTCATGGATCTGTCGCTTTTTGTAACATTTTGTTTAAAGTGCCCTTGGATGATTTCAATTTGTGACATATTTATGGCCCTTTTATTTCAAGATTTACTATAACAAGCCAACAATTTAACTGCTTGACCCTCAATTTATTCATGTTAATTATTAAATTATTAGCCATAAATAAATTCTGAAGAGAAGGTTATTTCTCTGATTTTCTCCATTTGCTGATAAGCAGCCATGGGAATTTGTGTTTTTATTATACCGATAACTTTCAGTAGCAAAGTGCATGAATGCGACTCTGATACGGACACAATGAGCTTAAATGATTGACCAATCAAATAAAGTTTATTTCTGTATCACATTTTAAATGAGCATAATTTACTAAAGTCTTGAACAAAGTATAAAATTGCTTACAACTTAGTGAAATATAAACCACAATAATATAATTAAAAGCAAAATATAGCCATATAGAAAAAACACTGTGGAACCAGCAACATAAAATTAGATTAAAATAACTGTTAACTCTGAATATTTTACTTTGTATAAGTAGAAGACATGTGTTTGTCCTTAATCCTACATTAATAAAACAATATGAAATAAACTAGAATTATTTTAATTAGAATCAGCTATACTGGTAAAGATTGTGTTCACAAACAAGGAATTTAACTTTGGTTTAAAAGTGTTCACAGCGCACAAACGTATATATAAATAAAATAAGGATAAAGGAAAAATATGTACATCCAAAATTACATAATATAATTTACACGCCCTACATTTTAACCTTCAAGTCATATTTATAGCTGACTGTTCCTCTAGTACATAATTAAACATTTTTTCATCTGTTTTGAGTATAAAAAGTTGAGAGCTTTTGGGAAAGCCTTGATAGTTTCGTTTATGCCTTGAGTAAACTGTTACTTTGCAAAATCGCAACAACTGTGAGAAATCCAGCAGAGCTGCACATTTTATCGGATCCCAAAGGACTGCCTGGACATCTGAATCGCAAAGGACTGCCTGGACATCTGAATCGCAAAGGACTGCCTGGACGCCATTGGCTGGGGATTTATGGGCTGTCATAGGCTGCCTATAAATATTTGGTACTGTGGATGGACTCTAGTCTTCCTTAAGCTGAGAGGCTAAAGCCGGCTGAGAGTTGTGTAATGGTAAAACCAGGAAATTGGCAGGAAAACATGGGTTAATTGTTTTCAATATTGACATGGCAGTGTCCAGGTGTCGTATTGCAATTAAATATTTCCCTGATATCCTGGAGCATCAACCTAGAAGCTGTGAACTTTAAATAACTGTAAAGCTCTGTCCTGGCTTTTGTCCAACATCTGAAATGCTGTCCCTAATTAACAGGAGCGCGTCTCTGGTTAGTCACTTAAAAAGTCTGATGGGACCCAATCTGGGCCCAATTTTTTTTCTCTACTTTTTCATATGTTTTAACTTAGTAGTAATAACAATATGGCCACTTTAATGTTAGATACTTGAATTACTCTTTTTCCATTTTTTTCTTGTCTTCCCTCAGTATGCATGACAAACTGCCCAACGCTCATTGTGACCGTCGGACTTCCTGCCCGAGGAAAGACGTACATTTCGAAGAAGCTCACCCGCTACTTGAACTGGATAGGCGTGCCAACCAAAGGTATGAGAGCAGTCATCCCGACAATTATCCGCATGTCAAAGTGAAAAGCAGCTGCTCTCTTTGGCTTGAAACGCGGCTGTCTGGTTGTCAGAGTTCAACGTCGGTGATTACCGGAGAGAGTGTCTGAAGATCTACAAGTCCTTTGAGTTTTTCCGTCCAGATAACGAAGAGGGCGTTAAAATCAGACGGTGAGTTTTCACAGACGTTTTAAGGATCTAAAGTATCCAGTCACATAGGCAGAGAGGAAACACAATAGAGTGACACTGAGCTGGCCAGATTTTCCATTTGAAATTTAGTTTTTTCCAGACTTAAATTCCTGGATTTCTTTTTATAAAACACTAAAAACATTTGCCTCCTCGGTTTTTAGGATGTTTTATTACAAAGCTCATCAGAAACTGTTGGTTTCCCATGCAGCAATGTGGGAAAAAGCCGTTTGTTCCATTTTTCTTTTGGCATCTGGACCAACGTGGATCAGCTACGTTTCAACATCTTTAACCCTTGTACATGTCAAATCCAGACTGAATCATTCTCCTTTAAATGGAGACATGCTAAAGCACTTTCTGATCTGTGATACTTTTATCTTGTTTGTGAAAATTAAAAGAAATACAAGTCACTTATGATTTTGTGCTTTGTTTAGTATCTAAAGTGTATGCAGCTTCAGAACCACCAATGTAGTTTTAAATCATGATGCAAGAGGCCACAAAAGCACAAAAATTCCCACTTGTTAAATTTTTTTAATGGGTGTGCATTTATATTAGTTCTTGGTGAGTAGATTGCTGATAAATGAAGCTATCTAGATAGAAATCAATGTAAAAAGTCATTTATTAATTTTGAAATCCTGAATTTAATATATTCATCAACACAGAAAGGAATAAATTCTAAAAACTTAAACATTTTCACACACTTAGCCAGACTTGGAAAAAGTCCAAGTCCATTTCTATCCATTTCAGTGAGTCCTGACCGACTCATCTGTAAATTGCTTGTGACGCAGATTTAAAGAGTATCTCCTCTTGTGTCCTTTCACAGTCATTGTGCGATGTCTGCGCTGAATGATGTGCGGCAGTATCTGAGTGTTGAAGGAGGACAAGTTGCTGTAAGTCCTTCAGTTCCTCCCTGATGTCTGCAAGCAAAGCAGCTGCACAGCAATTATGTGAAAGTGCTGCAGTAATAATTTTTTCCTGCTGTTTCAGGTGTTTGACGCCACAAACACGACAAGAGACAGAAGAGGAACCATCATGAAGTTCGCTGAACAGAACGGGTTCAAAGTATGATCAAATGATCTGCTTTTAACTTTGAGTTGATGGCTTCCAAGTTTTTTACAGTACGTTCTTCTCAATGCAGGTATTTTTTGTGGAGTCTGTGTGTGAAGACCCAGAGGTCATTGCACAAAACATCGTGGTGAGCACCATTTGTTTTGATTCTGTGTTTATATCAAATAATATGCAGCTGTGTAAATTCTAGAAACATGAGCGGAAGTGTTTGTTTTGATTCAGCCAACGTCTGCTTCCTGCTTTTCCTTCGCTCACATGCTGTTTTTCTCTTTGAAGCAAGTAAAGCTGGGAAACCCAGACTACATGAACTGCAGCTCAGAGGAGGCCATCGAAGACTTCATGGAGAGAATAAAGTGTTACGAGACGTCCTACCAGCCTCTGGATGAAGATCTGGACAGGTGAAGATCCACAAACGAACCGACCCCGTGATGAGATCACCTCAGTGTTGAGGAAGTTTGACCGATTTTGCTCTCTTTTCAGCGACATGTCTTACATAAAGATCATGGATGTGGGCCGTCGGTACCTGGTGAACCGCGTTGTTGACCACATCCAGAGCCGAATCGTCTACTACCTGATGAATATCCACATCACTCCACGCTCCATCTACCTTTGTCGTCATGGCGAGAGCGACCTCAACATCAAGGGGCGCATCGGAGGAGACTCCGGCTTGTCTTCCAGGGGAAAAGAGGTCAGTTTCTGTACACCTCGGAAACATATAGGAATGTGCAAAATGTTCCTTAGGCTTTTATTGAAAAAGGCATAAGAAAGCTGATTGTACGTAGTTTTCTGTTATCATTTAAGGGTCAGGGCTGAAATAATTAATCAAATTAATCGTGATGAATTGATTATTAAAATAATGGTCAACTAATTTAGTAATCAATTAATCATTAACCATGCAGACCATAAAAACCCTCAAAAAGGTTGTTGCTTATAGAACAACATATTCACTGCAGTGATTAAGCCAAAACTCTACAAAGAATTTATACATTTTGCATTTATGATTAAAAAAAACTTTGCCTGTTAATATTTTCTACCCTGAACTCCACATGGATTTTTGGCAAAGTTTCCGGGTTCATGTTGTAAAGATTAAAGAAATCCCACTAAGCAGGAATATCTGACTCCACAAATTATTTAGTCAATATAATATTTCTTCCATTTATCAATTATTTGTTTTCTTGTGTCACATTAAACAGCCCTTTCAAAATGTTGCAAAGTTTTTTTATGATTGTTGTGGCCTAAAATTACAGATTTTGCAGCACCTTTTTCTAAACAGCTGTGGTTTAATCTTTATTTTTGCCCCAACGTGGTCTTTAAAAAAGTTGAAATTGCTTCACATCACCTCCTCATAAAGTATTTTAACAGTAAATATTTAAGTGAAAATAACATTTTCGAGTACCGTTGTAAAGTAGCAACCTTAATACAAATAAAATAATGTTCTAAGGAATTGTCAAAGTGCAAAAGTAGAATTTCATATGGTCATAGGTCAGCGTCACACAAGCTTTCATCTTGCGGCTTCGGATTTAAGAGACATTGAGAAACAGGAAGCTAAGTTAAAAAGGGGCAAAAGGTGATTGATCAAAATTCATCTGAATTTCAGTGATTGGTCAGAAAAGAAGGAAAGAACATTTTAAGATAACTGGTTGGACTTGTGGAAAAATTGTGATGACTGATGAAAATTGCAAGTCTGTGCAAAATTTGTGAATGTTAAGTGAATTTGTACTAATAGTTGCAATTGTAATTTCCTGGATTAGACGTGATTAAGAAATGGTTTCTTATCATGCAGTTTGCTAAACGCTTGAGGAGCTTCCTTGAAGAGCAGAAAATCAAGGATCTGAAGATCTGGACCAGCCAGATGAAGAGAACCATCCAGACAGCAGAGTGCCTTGGCGTTCCATATGAACAGTGGAAATCCCTCAACGAGATCGACGCTGTAAGTCCACTTCTGGTCTGATCCCTTAAGAAGAGTTATCATTGCCAAAGTAACATTTTAAAATCTGTTTTCTTCCTTCTACAAAGGGTGTGTGTGAAGAAATGATGTATGAGGAGATCCAGGAGCATTTCCCTCTGGAGTTCGCATTGAGAGACCAAGACAAGTACCGCTACCGCTATCCAAAAGGAGAGGTGATTACAGGGATTTCTCTGAATGTTTTACTGTATTTTTACATGAGTTAGACGAGTTTTTGTGGTATATACTGTGATTCTGTGTTAGTCGTATGAAGACCTGGTGCAGCGGCTGGAGCCTGTGATCATGGAGCTGGAGAGACAGGAGAATGTCCTGGTCATTTGTCACCAGGCTGTGATGCGCTGCCTGCTGGCGTACTTCCTGGACAAGACTTCACGTAAGAGAGACTTTGTCTTTTTAAAATGCGTCAAGTCATATCTTTTGAACTGTAAGTCTGAAGCAGAAGGAAAACTTTATATGGTTTCAAGTTTGTATGCAAGTTAAAATTGGAATCTGTCCTGCATTTGTGTTCAGCCATCTCATAAACAATTGTTTGCAACCAGCTCAAGCTAATACGTAATGGAGAGCATCTGAGAGCACACATTTAAGTCCTTACACAGATTCTCAACTGAATTTTAGTCAGGGCTTTGACTGGACCAATTTAATTAATGTGTATGTCTCAATCTAAACCAGGGGTCTGCAACCAGCAGCTCCAGAGCTTTAACAATGGCTCTTAATAACTCTTGCTAAAAATTATAAAGAGTCAAAACGACAGCTGTTTTAGATACACAGTTAAAACATCCATATATTACAGCCTCTCCTCCAGGGCTTGAAGTAAACTCCAACCAGTACTTGTTGTGATTTTCTGCCTTTCTCGCTTTCCTACAGATGAGTTGCCTTATCTCAAGTGTCCTCTGCACACCGTCTTAAAGTTGACACCCGTTGCTTATGGTGAGCATGTTTGGGGAGTTTATAAATATTTTTCTAAGTATTCTTTCAGTCAGGTTATGCTGTATATTGAGAGGCTTTCTGTATTAATAGGTATTTAGTGTGATTATCTTCATTTTAGGTTCTGAAACCTCACAAATTTCCACTTTAGGTCAAAGATTTGTTTATTTTTAGCTTCTTTCACTTTATACAGTGTGTACTTCTGGGTTGGAACTGAGATGTTTTTTATACAACCTCATAATACAGAGAAGCAATAAGCTCTGTAGACAACCAGTTTTCCCTGTGAAGTCATTCTGCATCTGAAATTGCCATATTGCTTGTTCAGGCAACGTAGCGTTCTGGTTGCATAACGTTAACAGCTCCTTCATAAATTCCTGGAAACAGGCATTCATGTAGTTTGACGAAACTTGTCATCAGTAACTGCTGCGAAAGTTATTATCATATTATCAGCTATTAAGTATGTAGAAATTTCTTTGGGAAGTTATGTTTTAAGTCTTAAAGCTTTATGTCATGTTATAATGTTATTCCTTCATCAAAAACATATCTGGAGTGTTGCTTTGATTCTCTCATGCATGTTTGAAGAATCCTTCAATTTCTGGTAGCAGCCATTGGGGTGCCTAAACGCTTGCTCCTGTCTCTCTCAGCTCCACCAGACTAGCAGCAGCAGCAGCAGCAGCAGCAATTAGCAAACACCTGGTGTAACTGTGCATCTGCTGAGCTCATCAAACAAACGACTCCTCAGTCCAACTCTCTTAAGAACGATTGTAATGTTAGAGTAGAATGTTAATGATGACTTCCTGAAGGTAGTGTCAGAGCAGGAGCTTTTTAAAGTGACAGAAGCCCAATTGCAAAGTCAAATGTCTTTTAAGTCATATTTGATGTATATTTAGCATTTTTATAACAACTGAAGGTAACATACTTGATTGTGCTCTACATGCCTGGAAAATACATAATGCAGCACCTTTAAATTTTAATTCAAGAGTCCAAGGAAGTCTTGAAATTAAAGCAGTGAAACTCTCAAAACAGCTTCATCACGAGCTAAAGGAGACCAGCTGCAGCCTGATGCACACAGAGGTTATTATCATGCCGATACAAAACTTATTTCCTCTGAATAATGTATTATTTTCCTATTTGTTTTCTCTTCCTCAGGATGTAAAGTGGAGTCTGTGTATTTAGGCGTGGAGTCTGTGAACACGCACAGAGACCGACCAGAGGTGGGTATCACAAACGGCATACTGAGAAGTCTGACAGCAGAGTGTTGACTTCGCTGCGTCGTCAACCTCACGCCGTCCATGAACCTCGTCCAGATCTGGGCCGGGGACGGGTCGGGCGGGGGTTCCTCTTTCTAAACACACAGACTGTGACTTTGTGCCTAAGCTCTTCAGAAGGCACATCACGTCCTCCTACATATTCAGTCCGAATCCCCCTGCAGCTCAGCTGTCAGTGTTCAACTCGTTCCTGTTGTGACAGAATATGAAGAATGTATCACAAAACAGCCCAATCTGTTGACCCATCATTTCATTCTTGTTTCCAGTGTTAGGAAAGTAATTCAGCTTTGTGTTTTTATAAACAAAGTGTGACAAATCAGTACAGTACAGAGAGTCCTGTGGGACAAACAATCACTGCACATAACATATATTAATATTTAACCAGCTGATTGCAGATTAGAGCTGATAAAGAGAAAATTATCATATTTCAATCTCTGGATAATTAACTGGTGCATCTGTATTTCTTTGTATACGTGCTTGATCTTTAGTTCAAACCTTTCTGTTTCATCATAAGTTTTATTTTAGTTTATTTACAACTTTTGTTTGTCGTCGCTGCCGTACGCACAATTTGAAATTTTACCTGAATCATGCTGCACACGACGCACAATTGTCCTGCCTGTTGAGTCATTGTTAAAGCTGCACCTTGAGCCTAAGCTAAGTGTTGTTTTTAAATGTTAAAGGTTGACCTGTGATATTTACCAGCAATGTTTTCAGTTTGCTGTTAAGTTTCTCAGTTTGTGTTTTATACTTCAATCGAATGTAATTTGTCTCATGTTGACATTGTTAACGTTTGTGCATTGTAAATAAAACAAGTTCATTTCAATTATTGTTTCTGGCCAAATTATCATTTATTTTGTCAAAAGTGAAGCAGACATAGTGGCTTATATTTTTAAAGCCAGTTGTCTTCATTATACATCAAATTCCAGCACTATATTCAGAGCAGTAAGGCTGGAGACAACTAAATGTCTTCTACAGCCTCTTCATATTGACTCTGATTTTATATATTTAGTAATGCCTTCTAGAAACAACCAAAGCCACTTATGCCTGAAAATGCATTTTCCACACACCCCAAGGTTCCTAGTAGAAAGCCTTTGCTGACCTCTAGTGGTCAGTAATGTCTAATTTTGCTAATTTTCATTCTAAATTGACAGAATATACATTTAATATGCTATATTCAAATTTATTTGCTTAGATTATTTCTTGCATAACCTGAAATAAAGCGTTTAACATTTAAAAGCCTCTTCCATAAGATCATACCCAACATTCGCTTCATGCAGGATTTTAGTTTCGAAGGTTTCTTTTACTGTGTCAGTACTTTTCAGATCTAACAGGTGGTGATAATGACCATCTCTCTGTTGCTTCTTGCAGAACGTGAACGTGCAGCGCAGCACCGAAGACGCTCTGCAGACGGTTCCCGCTCACCTCTAATATCCGGGATCGCTGCTCCAGCTGGAACCTCATTCGGTGTAAACGACGCCTGCTCTGCAGCTTCTATCGACTCCGTGCTGTACTTTTAGTTTCTATTGGGAGAAATCTATTCCTTCTCTGTGGGGCCACTGTTACTGGTGCTAAAATAATCCCATCAGTATCATCTGTGACTGTAATGCTGAGTCCTGTGTGTACCGTCACGCGCTTCCGTTGACTTGGAAGATGTTTTTAATCAACTGAAAAAACTCGTAACTCCTGAGGAACCTCATAATAGTGTATTTTACAAAGATGTGTACTTTTTTTAGATCATTGTTTTATTTTTACTGCATTATATTTTACACTTCATCTATAAAGGGAAAAAAAAAAAAGTTGCAGCAAGAACTAAGAGTCAGATCAACCGTATGCATTCCACTGAAGGACAAACTACAGACGACTAAATGTGTTTTTGTTGCTATAATCCAAAATGTGACAACTGGAGTAAAATCAAGGACTTCTAGTGTAGCTGATTTTCATGCTTAGATACTAAACCGAAAATATATCTACAGTCCTGTTCCTGGTCTGCTTTCTGAATGAAAGTATGAAGTGTGGTACCATGGAAGTGATAGATGCACATCTCGATCATATTACTACCTGCTATTGTACATAACTGTGCTGAATATTCAGCTCTGGAAATGTAAATGTGAAACAGATGAAAAAGAACCACTAAAATACAAAGTATACGTTATTTTTATTTTTATTAATTGCCAGATGTGTAAATTTGTTTCATCTGTTTGCATGTGAAATAAAACATTAACTGATTGCCCTCATGGTTCAATGTTTGTGGTAACAAAACAAAATCAAATTTATGTGCATATAATATATATCTGTAAATATACTTAAAAACATTTAAATTATCTTTAAAAAAGAATCTGTTTCATCCTGTGCTCAATACTATAGAGGCTGTGTTGACCTTTGACAGCAAGAAATGAAGGTGTGGTGGGAATATTATACACAAACATCAATAATTTGAGCACAGGACAAGTTTCAGGTTAAAGGGAAGAGCCCCATTGGCCCTCACAACCTCGCTGCACTTCTTTATCTTCTTTTCCCCTCTCAGCGGATAACGCCAGCGAAGGTCTGCCCTGCCGGCTCCACAGTGACGGCCAATATTGCAAAAGGAAT
The DNA here is from genome assembly GCA_903067095.1 of Girardinus metallicus. NCBI lineage: Eukaryota > Metazoa > Chordata > Actinopteri > Cyprinodontiformes > Poeciliidae > Girardinus > Girardinus metallicus. The sequence goes on from CAEGAE010002938.1 coordinate 63,170, forward strand.
GTGTTCTTAGGTCTTCTCTCGCTTTCAGAACTGCAGAAATAAAACCAGATGCCATGCTCGAGTTTACGCCGTAGAAAATGCTGCACTAGAAAACAGAATGAAAGAGCGACTGAAAACCGAACGTACATTTTTGAGGAACTCCTCTGCGACGATGCGAGCCCTGGCGTTGACGGACAGCTTCATTTCACTTATTTCCTTGTCGATTTCTTCCATAAAATGAATAACAAAGTCCACTAGTTTGTGCTTGTACATCTGCTCGGTGTGGAAGTTGGTGATGAGAAAAGAAATGTCGTATCCCTGCAAAACACAAATGTCATGATTGCATTTTAGAGATTAGTACGGTGGAACACTCATATCATTACAGATACATTTTTCACTTGTTTCCTGCATGAAGAAAAACAATCAAGGCTCAAAATTAAAAATTATATATTTATAGAAAGGTAACTGGCTTAAGCAATTAAACTTACCAGTTTGTCACAATAAGAAAGAGTCAAGGTTGAACGTTTTGGCTTGCAGAACTTCACTCTGAATATCACTGCTAATGGAAAAGATTCCTTCCTGATGGACTTTATTTATTTATTTATTTATGAAACAAAAGCTTAAAAAAACCCCATATAAAATAAACTAAACATTAAGCCATGTTGCGGTAATTTAAGTTTCTATTACAAGGCTATAAACATGGACAGGTTAATGCCAGACGCCATCATGATGAGCTTACTCCTGATCTCATCATGACGTCTGTAAGTCATAATGTCGTTAATATTTCAATACTATCCTAAAGTCACTAAAGTTCATCTCCTGAGGAATAAATAATGCATCTACACAGCATGAGTCGCCATGGAAGAGTTTAACAGGACATAATCAATTTCATATAAGTATTTTGTCCATGTCTTCTATAAAACTGAATGCAACGTTTCAATGGCATTTTCAGTCACTTACCTCCACTGGTTTCCTCCTCAGGATGAAGAAGTTTTCCGCCCTCATCATCATGAAGCGCATGAATTTATGGCACAGAATCTTCTCAATCTCATCTGCCTGCAGCAGCAAATAAAATGTGCGTCCATTAAAGCCAGGAAGCTGTTCAAGTCTTGGTCATCATTGTGTTGGTTCTGGACAGAAATCTGACCGACCTGCTTCACGGCGATGCTCACTCTGACAGAGTTGATGGAGCCCTCGATCAGAACCTTCTCCTTGTCGTTGCGACTAATGATTACAGGTTGGAGGAGCAACTCTTTGCTGCTCCTGGACACGAGCAAAAACACCAATAAAAGTGCACGTCACCATAAACTGAACATCTGTCTCTCAACTGTGACGGCTGTCTCACCTGACTTCCACCTCTGGTTTGTTGTGCCTTTCCACCACCTGAGAGGAGAAGTTCTCCAGGCAAAGAGCGGCCTGCAGCGTGGCACGCACCGCGTTGAGATAAGGACGCAGAGTGGCCGTCTGATGGTGGAGAACAAGAAGCTGAACTGAGGAAAAATTGCTTTCCAGTGGAAAATGAATGCACCTCGCCACACACTGAACTGGTTTAAAAGAATTCAACATGTTTCTGGTTGATGAATAAGCAGCTTTCCAAAAGACACTCTGTGTAGTAAGAATGACTGTGGAGACCTTTAACCTGCTGATTCCTCCAAAATTTCCTGCTACTGCAACTTTTAGATACATTCCTGCTACAACACAACTAAAGCACATGGATGGCTCATTGCCAGGCCTCTGTCAAACCGGATGGCATGAAGAAGTAATTCAATCATGTGATTCAGGTGTGTTTGAAACCTCCCAACAGCTTCTATTCCCTTCAAGACCAAAGTGACCATTTCTATTACATTAGAAATGTTTTGGAGGGGGCTGCACAGTGGCGCAGTTGGTAGAGCTGTTGCCTTGCAGCAAGAAGGTTCTGGGTTCGATTCCCGGCCCGGGGTCTTTCTGCATGGAGTTTG